>OVAQ01000450.1:21122-32279 GCA_900406345.1 Erysimum cheiri
CTTTTATTACAACAACAGAGAAAGAATAATTACTCTCTCTCCTATTTGTAAACTCTCCTCTCTTCTCTCTCTCTACTGTGTTGGAATCTTCTTCTTCCTCTTCGTCTCTCTTAAAAAGGGACCGTACACGTCTCTCTCTATTTCGAGTAAATTTCGAATTCGTATCATTTTTTCTCTCCTCTGTTTCATTTTCTCTGTTTCTCGTCTTCGAAATCGCGTCCTCTGTTTCGTATTGAAGAATCACAAAGCTTTTTAGCTTACGGAGCTTTCGAATATTTGAATTTTGGGATCTTTGGTTATTGTTAGAAGAATCTCTTCTTGGAGATAATTAGATCATTTAGAAGCTGTTGAAAGGTACGTAATTCAGATTTTCAGATCCACCAATTTTGATTTTGTGTAGTTTTAATTGATTGAAGTTTTTTTTTTTTGTGTTTGTTGTTGGGAATTTTTATAAGCTCAAACCTAATTCATGTCTCGTGTTTAGATTTGGGTATTACTAAAAATGGAAAATTTTGAGAATTTGGTTTTTGTTGTTGTATCTTTTATAGATTAGCCTTTTGGAAGATTTTTGCTTTATTTTCTTTGTTGCATCAAAAGTCTCAGATTTGGATTCACTTTTTGAAACCCTTTGTGTATTTTTTTTCTTAGTTTATAATGTTTTATGTATTAGCTATAGTCAAAGCTGATTCATACTGATTTGCTTTTAGGCTTAAGAGTCTCAGCTCTGTTTTAAAGAAGCTATTTTGTGTTGTCACTGTTGCTTTAAATTGATTAGATTTTGTTGTGTGATGTTTAATACAGGAATGGTTTCAATGGACAGCTCGGAAAGATAAAGAGCTGATCCAAATCTGAATGTTATTGTAGTTACTTGTTGATGTTACAATAGTTTGTTGTGTATACTTGGATTGAATCTGAGAGGGGATTATAAGGAAAATTGGTGGATCTTAAGAAGATGGCAATGTTGGCATCACATTTTGATTCTTTAGTGTCGAACCTTCCTTCATTATCGACATCTGATCACGCTTCTGTGGTTGCGTTGAATCTTTTTGTTGCACTTCTTTGTGCTTGTATTGTTCTTGGTCATCTTTTGGAAGAGAATCGATGGATGAACGAATCCATCACCGCCTTATTGATTGTAAGTTTCACTCAATAAGGGACTCACAAAGGTTAATCAATGTATGAATCTTGAATGACATTTTGAGCAAATTTGGTTGCAGGGACTTGGTACTGGTGTTACTATTTTGTTGATTAGTAAAGGAAAAAGTTCGCATCTTCTCGTCTTCAGTGAAGATCTGTTCTTCATATATCTATTGCCACCCATTATATTCAATGCAGGGTCAGTCATTTTCACATCTATTTTTGTTCATTGTCAGATCATCTTTTGTTGTAGGACTTACTTTCGTAGCGTTTCGCGCTATAGAGGGAGATTTTACTAAATAGTATATGAACGATTTGATTCGTTTAGTATCACGGGTTTTTACCTAGAAAAGCTTTATACAAAAATTGGTTATTAAAAACATGCATTATGTGATTCTAGGTGATAAAGTTAGTACAAAGATTTAAAGATAGTTGATTAGAAAGCTTAAGATCTGTACATGTCAACATTTTTTCTAGTACTTGTGATTGGTTATTAAAAACAGGCATTATGTGATTCTAGGTGATAAAGTTAGTACAAAGATTTAAATATGTTTGATTAGAAAGCTTAAGATCTGTACATGTCATACATCAACTATTTTTCTTGTACTTGTGATTGTTATAAAGAAAGAGGTCACAATGTCTTTTTTTCAAGTAGTTAGATTCATCCACGTGCAAATTAAGTGGTCCTGGTTCTGTCTTTGTCATGGATTTTACTCTGTTCACTGTATGCTTTTCTCAGATCTTATTGTTGTTGTTGTTGATGACTATTTCAGGTTTCAAGTAAAAAAGAAGCAGTTTTTCCGAAATTTCGTGACGATTATGCTTTTTGGTGCTGTTGGAACTATCATTTCTTGCACAATCATATCTCTAGGTACCGTTGAAACACCGATGAAAGCTGTTTTTTCGATTAGGTCCAGATAGTTTTGTATATTTATTGATTATTTGGTGGTTCTTGAAACAGGTGTAACACAGTTCTTTAAGAAGTTGGACATTGGGACCTTTGACTTGGGTGATTATCTTGGTAATGCCTGAACTAATGTCTTCTTTTGTATTGTTCGTATTGCTTTACTTATTGGTTTTCGTTACATGAGACTTGATTTGTTTTCTCGGTGTTTAATTCTCAGCGATTGGTGCCATATTTGCCGCAACAGATTCTGTGTGCACACTTCAGGTAATGTGTTTTCTCTAATTAATTGGTAGTACTTAAAAAACTTAGAAACATAGTGTGGACCAAAAGTTTTTTGTTCCTCTTTGTGTTGTGATAATAGGTTCTGAATCAAGATGAGACACCTTTGCTTTACAGTCTTGTGTTCGGAGAGGGTGTTGTGAATGATGCTACATCAGTTGTGGTCTTCAATGCAATTCAGAGCTTTGACCTCACTCACCTTAACCATGAAGCTGCATTTCAACTTCTTGGAAACTTCTTGTATTTGTTTCTCCTCAGCACTTTGCTTGGTGCTATAGTAAGTCCATTTTTTTTTCTTCTCTGCTATTCTATCTTGTACCTGTTGCATGCTCTTATGCTCACACCATCTACAATCTTCGTTATTCGTCTTGCAGACCGGTCTGATAAGTGCGTATGTCATCAAAAAGCTATACTTTGGAAGGTACATATTTGAAGTCATATATGTGACTTTTTTCTTTAAGTTTTTCCCTGTTTAGTCTAAAGTAGATGTCCTTACATGGCTTGTCTCAGGCACTCAACCGACCGAGAAGTTGCGCTCATGATGCTTATGGCATATCTTTCTTATATGCTTGCTGAGGTTAGATTCTATGAAATCTTTTAACAAGAATATATTCGATTGTATTGAAAGAAAAAAATATATTGATGTTATATTAATTTGGTTGCAGCTTTTCGACTTGAGTGGTATTCTCACTGTGTTTTTCTGTGGTATTGTGATGTCCCATTACACATGGCACAATGTAACTGAGAGCTCAAGAATCACTACCAAGTATGCAAGCTCTAGCTTCTCCATCTTATGCTGAGATTAACTCGGTTCGAAACATTTTGTACCTCCAAATGCTTAACTTATGAACTTTTTTGATGACACAGGCATACCTTTGCAACTTTGTCGTTTCTTGCGGAGACATTTATTTTCTTGTATGTCGGTATGGATGCCTTGGACATTGACAAGTGGAGATCCGTGAGTGACACCCCGGGAACATCAATCGCAGTGAGCTCAATCCTAATGGGTCTGGTCATGCTTGGAAGAGCAGCATTCGTCTTTCCATTATCGTTTTTATCGAACCTAGCCAAGAAGAACCAAAGCGAGAAAATCAACTTTAATATGCAGGTATGTATAATTCGACTTAGTACTAATAGATTCAATAACCCTTCTGGATCTCAGCGGTTTATATCTATCTTTTTTTGCCATCATCCAGATTGTTATTTGGTGGTCTGGTCTCATGAGAGGTGCTGTATCAATGGCTCTTGCTTACAACAAGGTATAAAAAGAATGTCTTTACTTACTTTCTATGAAGCTTTTAATGACACAACACATCCTTAAACACTTGTTTCTATTGCAGTTTACAAGAGCCGGACACACAGATTTACGCGGGAATGCAATCATGATCACCAGTACTATAACCGTCTGTCTTTTTAGCACAGTGGTAAGATATCTCCGGATGTTCAAAAGGGTAACATAACATATTTCTTCATTAGATTGAGTATTTGGTTAATAGCCTCTCTTGATCTTGGTTTTCAGGTATTTGGTATGCTGACCAAACCGCTCATAAGCTACTTATTACCGCACCAGAGCGCGACCACAAGCATGTTATCTGATGACAACACCCCAAAATCCATCCATATCCCTTTGCTGGACCAAGACTCGTTCATTGAGCCTTCAAACCACAATGTACCTCGGCCTGACAGTATACGTGGCTTCTTGACACGGCCTACTCGAACTGTACATTACTACTGGAGACAATTTGATGACTCCTTCATGCGACCCGTCTTTGGAGGTCGTGGCTTTGTTCCTTTCGTCCCTGGTTCTCCAACTGAGAGAGACCCTCCTGATCTCAGTAAGGCTTAAAGAAAATATGGAAGAAAAGTTTATTTTTTTGGTAGAAAATTATGCATTTTGTGTAATTATTATCCATTTGTAATATTGTTTGCGAGGACAGAAGAAATCTGTCCTACGTTTTGAAAGCAAGAAGTACAAAAAAACATGGGAGCTTTGGAGGGTTTGAGTGATGTATATTCACATTTGTTTTGTTCTAACAAAACTATACATTTGTTTATGTTGAGTTTGGTTCTTTCTTCGAACTTGACCGGATTAGATTGGTACGGTTTGGTTCGATTTTGGACAATATGAATAAATCAAAAAACTTTCTTTATTTGTTTTACCTTTTTCAATATATGTTTGGTCTGTCTTCAAACTTATATATTTTAACAGAGAAAAAAACTGTATTAACTGGTTAAATTTATATTTTTGTTTTGGTTTCTCTACGTCAAAATTTCTTCCTCTTACATCAAAACTTATATTTTGTTTGCTTGTTTAGGGCTTTTCCTTTCAGAAATTTCCAAACCATAAATCTCCACCATCGTATAGAGTCTTCTTTAGGTACCAATTCTTGGTTTTTTCTTTTTCTTTTTATCTTCTACTATAAACTGAAAGTCGCGTGTTCGATCCACGCTCACCGCACCATTTGATAAAGATCAAGCCACCAAACACTTAATTCCTTATCACGGACAAATCAAAGGAGAAGTCTACCATTTTCAGATGGGAAAACTTTTACAAACAATCAACATGATCCTCTCAACAATAGAGAGTTTTATTTATACTTGGTCATGTGATCAAATAAGTTATCTAATACTACTATTTAGACTTTGACACAGATTATTCAAGACCAATAAAAAACCTTTCGTTTTATTGGAAAATCTTTTCATCTTTTTGTGGTGACATAAAAGATTTGAAAATCTGATTTTTTCAACAAATTCTCTTTTTCCGGACCGAAGGATTTGATTAACATGGACATTGGAGGGAAAAAATAATAAGAATAATGACATATATAAGAGAAAGAAGGTATAATTTTTTTTTTCTTAGTTGCATAATAAGCTCATTTTAATATTTGAAATTAAGGCAACTAAATATGTTTTATTTTTTTCTTAAGTAGAACAAAGGTAAGGAGAAAGAAATTGCTGGAAAAAAAATGTCTAAAAAATATATGGTATTTACTTTACAGTTTATATAAATATATATTTGATTTATCAATTATATGTGATATATTGTTAATCGCCGCATGTTAACATTATTAGGAAGATGAAAAAAAAAACAGATAAAAGTGTCGGATGATGGAGATGTAAGTTAACTTGACTATATTATGCGGTACAATATATTGTTTTAAAATTATATTTTATTTTTTATTTGCTGATTTTATTTTTAAGTTAGTTTGACAATATTATGCAGTACAGTACATTGTTTTAAACAGCAATGTTGGTATAAGTTTTTAAATTATGTTGAGATGTGGTATAATTTTCATTTTTCCAACTCGAAGGTAAGAAATATATGAAACTGATAAGAATATTGAAAGAATAGGATTTACACTCGATTATATAAACTAAAAGCGTCAATGTTAAATACTAAATTGACATGTTATATAATTGAAATAGATGACCATTGTGAGAGTTATCACATGTTTTTTTACATTTTTTGTGCAGTAGTGTCATTATGTTATGGGATAAAACAAATAATATATTGACTAATTCATTCTTTTGAGTAATACTATATAGTTGATAGGTCAAAACATCGGCCATTAAAACTCTAATTTTATTATTTTCTATCATGTTTTCATAACAAAATATTGGAAGAAAATCTCCTAAAATATTTTGTGATATTATATATACGTATTATAATATTTTAAATTTCTAAACAAATATTGAATGACCATTTTCTTGTATATTTAGAATGTAATAGAAAATACTTCTAAATGGTTCAATGTTCTATTTTCTTATTTATATTTTTTTATTAGAGTGAATATTGGAACATCTCTAATTTGTGTATATCTAATATATAGTTAGCCTTATCACTTTGTATTATATATGTGATTAATGCATCATCTCCAATATGGGGTTTGTCCAAATTACATGTTATCATCTCTCATCAGTAAACTGACAAATTCACCAAAGGATTACCTACATCATTTTTTTCTTGATTTTTGGTCCAATAAAAGTGAATATAGGATTATCTTGTGTAGCTAGTCTTATACCTTTGTAATATATATATATATATATATATAGGATTATTTTTGTAGATAGTCAGGTCCGGCTCTTGCCTAAGGCAAGTAAAGGTAAAGCAATATGCTTTAGGCCACATATTATTTCTGGTTTATTTCATTATTTTTAAAACAATATTTGATTTTATCTTCAATTGTATCATTTTTTATTTAGAATCCATTAAACTGTGAATAGATTCCAACATATTTTATCACTTGAATGTTAAACATAATAGAATTATAAAGTATATATTATTTTTTCAAGAGTATTTTTTTCTTTTTGGAACATGTATTGCTATAAAAAAAATTTCAAAAAATATTACTAGATTGAGAATGTTTATTCATGTAACTTATATCACCATGAAAAAGAAATAAATATTGTAAAAATGATTTAACTACAACTAAATAAGAAGTATTATAATATAAAAAAATTAGAAACCCAAAAAAACCAAACGGTTCTATGGTTTTAAACTGAAGCGAACCAAAACCAAAATTATTTTAATAGTTGTAACCAAACGGAT
Organism: Erysimum cheiri; assembly: GCA_900406345.1. Taxonomy (NCBI): domain Eukaryota; kingdom Viridiplantae; phylum Streptophyta; class Magnoliopsida; order Brassicales; family Brassicaceae; genus Erysimum; species Erysimum cheiri. The sequence continues at coordinate 27,995 of OVAQ01000450.1, forward strand.
TTTTGAAAGAAACCGAAACCAAACTGAATCACCTAATTACAGTTCGGTTCGATTTGGTTCTTTTTGGGTATAGTTTTTTTTCCCACCCCTAATTCCAACTACAATATTTAGTTGGGCTTACACATGATTTTAAACGAGCCCTACAACAGCCCAAATATGTCCATAGTATTCATCGAATCAGTGATTCTCATAATACGGTATCATTTTAACTGGACCACCTTTATAAATACATAAATCTCATTAGTTCCATTAGCTACAAATTGTAATTCACGCTTCTTGAACCCTCCGCCATATCTCTCTCTCGAGATCAGATCAATAATGGCGACAACTTTCAGCTTCTCGATCACCATGCAAGCTCATGTATCGGTACATCTCTCTCTCTCTCTTCTTCTTCTTCTTTTTGCTAACGATACATCAATTTGCTCTTTTATATCATTTCTTGATACTATTAATGAAGAATTCACAACATTTCGTTAAGAAACTTTATGCTTTTGTAATCAGATTCACTCTCATTTGCAACACAAATCCGTAGCTATGGTTATAGAAAACTATCCTCATTGGCTCATTTGTTACTTTGTCATTGTTGGTACATGGTGAAAACAGGCTACAACAACAAGATTCAGTCTACAGAAACCGGTTTCGATTTTCAACAATGGAAAGACTAATAATCTCTCCTTTAGCCTACAACGTTCGATGCCCGTTCGCCTCGCGATATCTTGTGCAGTACGTTTGTTTAAATTTCACATGTCATTAAGTTCTTGAGCCTGTTTTTGGATAAAGAAGTAATGGTAAGGTATTTGTGTGGTGTAGGCCAAGCAAGAGACAGTGGAAAAAGTGTCTGAGATTGTGAAGAAGCAATTATCGCTTACCGATGATCAAAAAGTTACCGCAGGAACCAAATTTACCGAACTTGGAGCTGATTCTCTCGACACGGTATTCATCTATTGTCTGTTTAATCTCAAAACTCATAAGCCATCATCAACAAATTCTTCTCTTTTTGTAGGTTGAGATAGTGATGGGATTAGAGGAAGAGTTCGGGATAACAATGGCGGAAGAGAGAGCAAAAGAGATTGCGACAGTCCAACAAGCTGCTGAACTCATTGAAGAACTCGTCCAAGAGAAGACTCCTTAATCAAAAAAACAACCAAAGGCTTTGTCTTTGTTATTATTGTCTTTTGCTCTAGTGTGTCTTTGCTTGTATGTTTTTGCCCTAGTGGCGCTTATCGTGTCAATCTTTGGACTACTACAAAACTTCCACTTAGATTATCAGTTTAAGGAACAGAGAGATTCACCAAGAAACTTAGATTTATTAAAGAGAAGGAAGCATAAGGGACAAGTACAGACACACACAATACTAAGACCTAAAAAGTACCCGAAGGCCGATAAAAAAGCGGCCATACCTTGACTCCTAAGAGATCCTACTACCCAACGTGTATTTACATATTCAGAAGATCAGGATGATGTTTGTTACCCTAGTCTTATTCCCAATCAGAGTCGAAAAATCCAGCATCCTTCATCTCTGAGTAGTATACGTTCTCCAAGTTTAGATCTTCTTCCTGCAGCAAAGCCATTTGCATTTTAGAGATAGAGGGAAAGAGCGACACAGCGAGAGAAGATGAATGATGAGGACTTTTACCTGGAAAAAGTCTGCGAGAAAAGTAACGTAAAGAAGAGGAAGGTATAAAGCGTGGTAGGAAACACTCATGATCCCATACAACCTGCAAGGATTTTGAGTTAAAAGGCAGATAAAAGCTGAACGTAAGACAGTATCCTCTATTGGGATGGTTTCAGATAGAGTTACCAGAATCCGAAATGAGCACCGTTTGCAGTAAACGCAGATGCAACCAGGTAAAGTCCGTATAAGGCGAACATGATGGTTATGTACTTGTAGAATGCAGGCCTTGCTGTTAAAACAAGAAGATACGAATGATGAGAATTAGAAAGAAACTAGTACAGTTATGGGCAAGGCCGATGGGAGCGTCTGATCAACTTACCGGGTAATCTTTCTCTCCATTTAGAGTTGAACATCAAGAATATCATCCCATAAACGCCTGTGAGTAGAAGCTTGTGAATGATCCATAACCCCCATTTGAACTTTTGTCCATTTTCATTGTTGTCAATAAACAAAGGCACACCAAACCCAAAGAGAAATATTGCCTGAATGACGGGTGAAAACCCAGAACGATTACATAAATGGTTAGGCCTTAACTCATTTCGCCATATCCAAGATTTTTTCAGAAGGTACAAGAGTAAACAAAGTAGAGATATGTAGTAGTTATGAAGAAGATTAATAATACCTTGAAAAGCAAATCAAGAGCAATAATAAAACCCGAGATTAGGAAAGTTCTAGTTAATGCTTCCGCACCACTTGCATAGTTCCCTTGGAAGAGAAAAGCCACCAAGCTTACTTCCAAAAACAACATTCCAGATGTTGTGAACAAAGTTATTAGATTCCACACAACTTGTTTCTCAGGAGTACATTCCCATGCCTAGAACATGCACACCAACAATTAACACAACACACATGATAATCAAATCAAATGCTAATATGTGTAAACTGAATACAAGGAATATTTGCTCATTTCCATAAACAGTGATTACAATATGATCTTCCTAACAAACACATCTTATACTATGATTCCATTGTAACATATAACCTAACAGTTCCTAATTTGAGTTTCACCGAGACTAAAATAGTCTTAATATGCTCATTCATCACATCAAAGTTGTCAGCTTTCCGAAAGTTTCTTCCATTACTCGATAACCAATCTAGAAACTGTCGTAAAAAATGACTCGGTATCAAATAACCACATCTATCCCTTCCTAAAATACTAAAATTTCAATCTAATAAATGGCAAAAAGTTTCTAAATTTGAGTTTCACCAAGCCTATAATAGTCTCAACAAGTTAACTCATTCCATCAAAGTTCTCATCTTTCTTAAAGTTTCTATGTAATTTGAGTATCACAGAGCCTAGAATCGTCTTAATAAGCTCATCACCCAATCAAAGTTCTAATCTTTCTTCAAGAATCTTTGTAATTCAAGTTTCACAGAGCCTACAGTAGTCTTAATAAGCTCATTATCCAAATCAAAGTTCTCATCTTTCTTCAAGATTCTTTGTAATTAGAATTTGACAGAGCCTAATTCAATCAAAGTTATAATCTTTAAATCAAACAAACCTGAAGACAGCACCAAGCAAGATTGAGCAAGCTAACAAGCCAAAGACAACCATAATAAGCGATCATGATGTAAGATCTTCGATTCGAGAGCTTAGACAAGCTCTTCTTTGCCTCATAAGCTAAGTAAGCGATAAAGAAAAGAGAAGCCGCAACAAGAATCGTGTTGTGTACGAATCCATGACACTTATCGACCCATTTGTATCCATTGACCGTTGAGTTAGGGTTTAGTGGTGAAATTAGAAATGGTGACTCTGCAATTTCCTCAAGAACTCGCATTTCATCAATGGTTATGAATCAGAGAAGAGAGAGAGAGATCAAGGAGGAGGATTTGGAATGTTTGGATACCTAAATAAATGGTTTCTGACTTTCTGGCCAAATCGAAATATTGGGGTTCAAATTAGTAAATATTTGATAGTTTTGGGGCCTTAATGTAATTAAACTAATATACTGGGGTGGGAAATAATAACACGAAAAATTAAGATCAACACTTTTTTATGGAGAAACCACTAACTAAATATTTTTTAAAAATAGACCCTACGCTCACTCAAATGATCAAATTGAAGTTATTCAAGCAATATTTAGCTACTAATTTTGAACACATAGTTGTAAGCTTAACTTGTAGCTATAGTCAAAGTGTTTAGTAAGCTAGCCAAATATTAGAAGGTAACTTGTGCCCTACAACCTTTGAGGCTTTGGAGTCTATCATTCTATTGATGGGTTCACTAACTATTTACGAATGTTTCGAACCAATATAATAAATTTGTGACCTCTACTTGAGACAAAATCACAATTTAGAGAACTACAGACGAAAACAAAGAGATGTGGACAAAAAAATTATGAAAAACGAAAAGAAATTAAGGGAATGAAAACTAAATAATTGAAAAAATCCATACTTTTTAGAGGATCAATAAGAAGTCCAAGAGAGATAAGTCCATTAGTCCATTATCTTAATTACATAGGCTAATGGACTTATCATGAAATGAAACACTCTCTCCGACTTTTTTATGGATCCTCTAATAATACTATGAAGGTGATAATCACATCAAATGTAGAAAAGATATATAGGCCCTGTTTGTTTGGTGATCCGAATGAAATTTTTAAACGCAGC
>OVAQ01000451.1:296-32206 GCA_900406345.1 Erysimum cheiri
TCTATGTCAGCAATTACCTGATAAAAAGTGACACTGTAAGATCTGACATGGAAATAAGTAATCCCACACAATGGTTTTTGACATAGATGAAACTCACAGGAGTACATAGTATATGGGCATCAATATTCACATAATCCTCTGAGTTCTCGTGCTGCCCCTCAACCCATTCCTCATCACCCCACATTTTCTCATCAACATAGTCATCATAATCATAACTGTATTCATCACCTAACTCATCATTATCACGCAACAATTCAAACAATGAATCTGCTTCAGCTTCTAAGCCTCCATCGTTTTCAACTGTGGCCATGTGAACCCCTTCATTGTTGTCTTTATTGTCTGAATGGCCATCCGCAGATTCTTTCGAGCTGTCATCTTCCAGAAGTCGCCTCCCACTTTTGGTTATTGTCTTTGTCGTACTACTGTTTCCAGATGTCCCCAGAGTTTCGGAGGAATTATCCGTACTAGTATTTAATTTAATAACAGTTTCATTCTTATCTTCACTAACTTTGCTTTGATCCACCTCATTGGTAGTTACATTTCTATTGAGCTTTTCTGTTGAGCCAGCTGTAGTATCATTTGCTGCCGAATGATTTGCTCCAGCATCCATGGAGGAATTATGTAGCTCTGGAGTAGGCTTTACGACAGCTTCTGTTTGGTTATTCCCGGGTCTCTTTAGATCCTCCTGAGATGACACATTTGAATCACCGCCATGAAATTCTTTGGACATCGAGACTGTAACATTTGGTGTTGTGGTAGTTTCATTCGGTTCTACAGAGAGGAGAAAGTGAGAGTCACAAAGTAAACATTCATCAAGAATCAAACTGACTCTGCTAATCGATGTACTTTTCCTACCCACTGAAAACTGGAGATACTGATAAGCAAGAATGGGAGACCGATCAGACGTAAAATCCATACGATCAATGCAAGGCATTATTCTTCAGATTAGCTGAGGCAGCTACTATAAGCATAAACTTAGCTTTACACATTCAATTAACTAAAGCACACAACCAATCTTTACCAGTTTAGTGTCTTCTCAAATTAGAAAGAACACACATTTAACCAAGCTGAAGATGGGCATAACTTAAGCAGCAAACAAGAAAACTGATGTAGAAAAGTTAATGTGATAAAGAAACATACGAGTGGTCGATGACTTCATTGCCATAGCTTCCTCCACAAGCTGATCATCATGGACATCAGGATGTGAACGGTCAACAGGGTCAGGATCCAGCCCCACATGCCAGTTCTTGTGCACTTTTCTGCGTGGCACTTCTAGCTTATCTGACATCAAAAAGCCTGATACCCCGGAAACAAGAAAGTATCATATGCAAACCCACAAAATGCAGATAGAAGTATATCCATCATCTGAGAGAAACAATTACCTGAAAAAGAGCACTTCGCCATTGTAGGTAGCCAGAGCAATTTCTCTAACACCATCTTTGTCGATATCGAATAGAAGGGGACTTGCATGCACGTTTGACTGGTGAAAAGCAGGCCAACCTAGCAATTTGATGAGTGCATCAGTAACCTTTCCAAAGTCCTCAATATTTTCTACAGCATCAGATGAACAAGCCCAAAAGAAACATTCAGAAAGCTAAAGTTAAGAAGATAAGATATCTCGTACCTGGCATCTTGTCTCCATCAGACCCTTCAAGAACTTCGAGGTAGTGAACAAAAGATGGAACAACAATGTCAAGCTTACCATCACTGTAACAAAAACCAAATACAGAACGTAAACATTTAATTGTGAGCAAGAATTCAACACAAGAGTCAACACAAAAAAATTGGTGGGAAAAAAAAATCCTACCTGTTAATATCAGCAATCAAGGGCGTAGCATAAACGCTAGAAGTGACTTCAGTTTGCCATCGCAGCTCTAATTTTCTCGGGCACTGAGTATTCAACAAAGCATCTTCATCACTGCAAAACGAAACGACCCAGAAAAAAACTTAAATCGGACAAACCAAACAGAGTCTTAAGAGCAAGGAAACATATCCAACCATCAAAGTTACGAGTTAAGAATTAAAAAAAAAAAAAAAATCTAACAAAAATACGCACAATTCTATAAAATTGAGGCGTTGCATCGTCTACCCACAACTCAGTACAGATCGAAACTTACATTTCGGGGTAGCCCAGCTCGTCGTCGGTGGCTTTACGCTCTCTGAACTTGTTTTCCCCATAGGAGAGATTCGTTACGGTAAGATAGAGCAAACAAATGAGCAGACACCGTCGCGCACGAGATTTCATATGATCACACTCTGCGAATACTAAACAATTCCCTTAATCGATTCAAGTCCGAAGAGCTGATTCAGTTATGTGGACGAGATTTTGTAAAAACCCCCCAAAATTGGGGTTTGGGAATTGGGAAGGGCAGTAAAAGGAGAGATCGACAAGGAGAATGAGACGAAGAAGCTGATACTGTGGACGGCTCGTGTCGATCGTAGCCGGCGAAATCGAATTACGCAGGGAAGACGTAGACTGCTTGCCGTTTTGATCTAAGTAAAACGCACGAAACAGCTCGCTTTTTACTTACAAATATAAGAAACGTCAATCATTTACTTTTCACTTCGATCGGTTGTGTGTGGGAATTTTGGAGCGCGAGTAGGCGAAGAAGGCTTTTGTATTTTTTTCTGTATTAAACGTGATTAAAAGATTTTTGAAGGATCATTCAAACAAATGATTGATCATCACATATAAGAGAATCGGAAGATGACACTTTCTCAATGATAAAATTGTCTACCATTCTTTCGCATCTCAAGTAAATTGGAACCCAATAATAATATGATACTAATACTAACGATTACAACATTATCCTTCCTCCTAAGTACTATTACAATACCTTCTCCATCCTAAACATATGAATCCCTTAGAACAGTAAACACACCTTTTCAAGCTAAAACCATCATCACATATCCCAAACGCAGAATTTTGATTCATAATAAACCCTAAAAGCTCCTCCAAACCAGGATCCTTACACATTCGGGAAATGCAGAGTTCTTTCTTTCTTCTTACGTACAATGTCAGTATAGAAGCACCATGGATTTTGCAAAGAAGAGGAGCAAAAACATTACCGCCAATCCACAGATGTCTTTTTTTTTCTTGATTCAGCTTGTTGTATGTATTGAGACAAACAAACAGACGTCGTTCATCTGCGGCGCGCAGCTTTGCTATCCATTTGAATACGATCCGCATACATAGGCAAACGGATGATCTCCCTTATCTCCTGCAGCAACACTTCCTCTGTGATGTTGTCCTTTATGCTTCTCATCACCTATTTTCACATCCACAATAGTTTAGACTAACATTTGCAACAGCCAATAAAGTTTTTTTTTTTTTTTTTTTTTTTTGGACAAAACAACAGCCAAATAAAGCTTAAACTCTTCCTTTTGTCATGGAAGATGAAAGAGACATAAATGACCCTATGGAAAGATGGTACACATTGATAATGTTATTGGTAAATAAAGTAGCTGAACAATGTTTTTTAGTAGAAGAAACCAGCAAGAAACCCATTTAGATGTAAAGGAAATCCGACGAAAACTCAAAAGACAGAAAGAAATGTTCTGTTAAATACGAGAGAAAAGTTTGTTAGCAAAATATAATCGTCAAGTCAACCAATAATGCAGCAACTGGCGATATGAATCCAAAAAACACAACAATCAAGTATAAAGGGGGCTTATGACAAGAAGTACTGACCTTTCTATAAGTGTTGATATCATTTGGCGTTGATTTATCTACCCTGACCCGCATGCTCACCCAGACTTTCTCATCCTGATCCCAAGAACACTCTACAATCTTCCCAGAGTACTCGGCAGGGTCCGAATCATCTGTTGCAGTTTCAGCGTTAGCAGCTTGTAGTTCTTAGAAACGATGGAGTAAGTTACGATTGACGGTGTTTACTACTAGCTATAAACATAAACTGAGATTTCAGCATACCCACCTCTAAAAACAACAGAGTTACCATCCATATGCTTCTTCTTCCCTCTTTCAAACAAGGACAGCATTCCTCGGCCACTCTCATCCTGCTCGTATAGAAAGTCAACCGAGTTCATCTCTGGATACTTCCACTTCAACAGACCTTCATGGGTACGAGCAACATAAGGATCATCCCAGCCCTGTTAACAGAGAATTAGATTTCCGAGATACACAGTGTACTAAAACTAAAACTTCACTATCATTGCATTTGTATAAAAAATAGGCTTTGGACTTAAAGTCTAACATCAGAGATCCTCTTCAGTCCAATGTTACCTGAAAGATTAGGCCGTCGGCTTCATGAGAAAGTGATGGTATGAAACCCTTCAAAACCTTCTCAACCGCAGAAAGCAACCAAAAATCCTTTCTCCGCACCTAGGTGAGACAATAATTATCAGCTCCATGAACAGTTGTGAAAAAAAAAGGTAACTCTTAGTACGCACCCTAAAAGGCTCAAGGTCATATCTGTAGATATGACTTCTGGCCTTCTCATGGTTGCGGGGTTCTATCACCTCCTTCTCGAGCATCTTCCATCTTTCATAGAAAGGCCGCTGGTCCATTTGTGAATTGTGCAACTTTCCATTAGTATTTTAGCAATTGACACATGATACAGCAAGCCAAACACAAATGGTTGGTACTCTATACTACTGACAGATGTGTATATTGGTAAACATATTGTGTCAGGGCTAACTGTCTGCAGCAAAGGATACTGAACAACTGCGACAAATGATGTACAAGTATTTGCATGGAATATGCACCACCGGAGTCAGATGCTCAAGATGAGCATAGGAATCGTAAATGTTCATCATTCCAAAAGTATTCATTGCATCACGAAACATATCAGACATAAAAAACAACAAACACTCTACGGTAATCACGACAGTAAGCCTGGCCTAAATACTGCTTGATTTCTGAGGGTAATGGCAGCTACAGTATTAATGATGTGCCTCAGTACATCAAATAAGAACCATTATCGATCCAGAAATAAATAATGACAGTTCCAACCTCAACAACTGATTGGCCGTTGATTGCTACCATATCATAGATTAGGTATCTCCTCTCCTGCTTTTGTTTATCTGGCAAGGTATCAATTATCATTTCTCCATCGAGCAATGTGTAATGGTGCACTTTATCAGATATGCCCTGGCAATTAAAAACAAGTAAAAAAAATTACAAGTTCGGTATAGATATCCATACACGTACCATCTAACAAAGTTGAAAAAATTACTCACTTCAGTTGGGTGCCTGAAGGGGAACCGCATCTGTACCCTTCGGAATCTAAAGCTTCTATCTACTAAATAACAACCATCTATGGTTAGCAGCATCATATATCGCGTTCCATCAGCTTTCCATGTTGCATAGTAGTACCGCTGCCTCAAGAGTTGCAAATTATCCCTGTTTTAGCACAAGTGAACAAAAAAACGAGACTTAAATACCGCAAAAGAAGTGGACTAAGTGAGCCCGAAACTATGAAAATGCATTAATTCAATCCTCTTTGATACACTAGATATAGTAATGCAAAAATTCATACCTGTTTAAGGAGACAGGGTGTGAACCTGGAAATTGTGAACATCCTCTTCCCTAGATTAGAGAAAAATGAAAAAGCACATGTTAGATTGCGCCAATGAAAAAGAGTTGTTGACCTAGCCACATGAGGAAAAAGCATACTAAACAAACCAAAACAAAAGAAGCAGCAGAAACCAAATCATAAGCTAAATTTTAGAATTCATTATGAAACCAAAGTCAATGGAAAAGTACCTAATAGCCAAGGAAAACTTTCTTTCATATTAGAATTCATTATGATTTCAAGTTACCAAATTCTACTTTTGCAATTTTCTCAAGTAGCGTCATAAGAGAAGGATGGGCAAGAGACATCCATCAAGCGATGAAAGGCAATACACAAAAGCAAAGTGAAAATGAACACTAAGTATTAGATACTCATCGATTTAACTAAATAATATTCTATGTGAACAACCTATAACAAGGTTTCAAATTTCCTACCCCAATATTCAGAGATAGCATCCTATAAAAGAATTGCCGGTAACCTTCCTCCTGGTCAGGGGGTATTTCATCACCCAGAACGTCATCATTTGACATCTTGACATCCACCTGATGGCTTTCCTCCTGAAACAATAAGGCAGTAAGAAAACAAAAAATAAATAAAACCACTATAAAAGCACATAAACCAGATGACCACTTTTGAGTTTTTATCAGTCTTGGATAGACTCAAATGCACCGACCAATATGTACCAGTAACTACATTCCTTGTAAATTGATTTGCGAATTATGGCAGTTTCTGAAAAACCACCTAAACCCATCTCAGAGATTATCTTTCTTTAGGCAATACGAACATATTCAAAGATCACTAATTAAATGGTAAAATGACATAGAACAATGATTGTGAAGCTGAAATTCAGCACTAAGCTGTTCTTTAGATGGTTGAGCCTAACTAACAAGGAAAAGGCACGTCTGAAGCATAAAAAAACGCGTAACAAAGTCCTTGGAATGACAGTTTCTGTATATAAATGATCAGCTAATTAAAAAGTCATTTCTGGCACCGAGCTTACTTGCACAGGACCAGCTGGACCGCCATCATCATCATCATCATCTGGCAAAGCTTCACCATTTAAATCAAGCTCAGTAGACCTCTTCCATTCCGGAGTTGAAGGGCAAATGACGCTTTCAGGTTTTATTTCGTGATAAAACGAATATAAAGCATCAATATAATCAGGTTTATAGATCCCAGGGGGGCGGGCGTCGGAAAAGATTTTTAATGCCTGACAGAAGCCATAATTTTATAAGATTCTTTACGCTTAGGAGGTACATAAGTGCAAAAATACAACGAGAGAAGTGAAAAATACTCACCTGTGTAACATTCATCGGCCCGGATCGCATAAGATAGTGAACTATCATAAACCCTGTCCGATTATGCCCATGTGTACAGTGGACGAGAATATACTTTTTTGAGTGTTTTAGATTTAGGACAAACTGATTAACCTGAAGACACATTCTTTAGTGAGATACTAACAGTAGACAAAATTGATCCTATATGAAAATCAAGAGAATAAAACACAATTTCAAGTAAACATTTATGATTCATTTTGGTTACAAAAAAGAATACCTCATTGACAAACGTGTTGACAGACACGTTATCTGGCACTGAATCACGACCCTTGCATGCAATCTACAAGCAAAAAAAAAAAGATAAAACCAACTGCTACAGCCGTTACGGAAGATTTGGGTATAGACCAGTGTGTATTCCATTTACCTTCACATGCTTAATGCCTTCTTTCTTTAAGTCTGTCGTAGAATAGTAACGAGTTGTGTTTGTCAAATCAATCACCAGACCAAGCTGAAAATAACAGTGACAATACACAATAACTTAGATCACAGACATACTAGTGTTGCACATACAAGGATACACATACACTTGTTTTCAACAAAGTAAGGAGAAAGAAAGTCCACAAATTACCTTTCTCCCAGCTATCCTCTGGTTATGGATCACCTGTTTAAACGAGTATCTACTTCCAGGAGGTACATGACTATTGTAAGATTCATTCAGGGGAACTTTTGAAGGAACGAGGAATCCTATCTCATGCCCAGAAGGAGGGCAATCTAGCCAACCTGTGATATTGGACATGCTGTCAAAGTGTCACCCTATTTAAAGAATTGGCCTAAAGGGAAAGAAAAGAACACATACTAGCTAAATGTTTTTCAGCCAAAAGATTTTAGAAGCCGTTTATACTTGGGAGTAAATGATAGCCACGAAATGATAAGCATTAATTCGGCAAAAGAATATCACCTTGAGGGATCTTGTATCTATCATAAGCTTTATTATTTCGATTCTGATAATATGGATCTCGGAAAACTGGCTGAGAGTTATGTGTTGGCTTGTCATATCTCATTCGTTTCCTTCTCTCTTCACGTTCCTGAAACAAAAGAAAATCCATCAGACTCGGGGTCGGGGAAATTAAGAAATTTTGTGGGGATCAATTATTAGAGATGCCACATAAATGATGACATTAGTTAATTGTTTCCTAGAGTGTCCTGCATCATGGTGGCTACATCAATCAATGTTGAGTGAAGAAAATCTATAGTACCCGTCTTGCGATTTCAACTGCAGACTCTATCCGGTCATCCCGCGAAGAATAGTCTTCTAGATGTCTGACATAGGGTTCATCATCTTCTTCAGGTTGGGGTGATGCATTTAAGTCCATTGTAGCAACCATTCAAGGGCAAACGAACAGCATTAACCTAACACCTCCTTCTTCTGCAAGAAGCTACCTAAGTCATGTCTGAAGAAAGGCATGAGAAAAGCAAGAAATTAGCAGCCGCGGGATAAAGGCAACAGAGACCAGAAGGAACCCAATGAAAACTCAAAATCCCTTCCTAATTTTCTCTATATAGAGAAACAAATCCGAAATTTGAAGCAAATAAGATCCAAAGCAGAGCAAGAGATCCACATAGACTCGGTTCTTTTCTCCAACTTTTCTCGACTACCAAACAGAAGAAAAAAAAACCCTAGAAGCGACGAATCAACGAAATCTGAGCCGAACATTTCAAATTCGTCCTCTTCTCGAAAACAACTCGACACCAAATCAAGGCGTATCACTAGCAAGTGCGAAAACTCACCAAAGCATCCAATATCTGAGAAATCACCTAAAGAACACAAAGCTTCCGGAGAATCGGAAACAACATCCAGGGTTCTTTGAACAAGTACGCTCCGTTGATTTCCTCAGATGACGACGGAGGGTGAAGGTTCGGTTAAATCGCGGGTTCAGTGGAGAAAATTGAAATCGAAACCCTAGAGAGAGAAAATACACGAAAGTAAGAGAGAGAGAGAGAGAGTAGTTGAGAAAGAAGAAAGAGAATCAGGCCAAGTCTTCAATATATACTGGTCACTCGAGGCAAAAGTTGATTGGTAACCAAAAAATGAGAAAAATACAAATAATCCCTTGATAATTAATAAGTGAATAAACATAACCTTTTTCACGTTTTTGTGAGGCTTAATTTACAAAGTGACAGAGAAAAATTAGTGAAATTATAGGATATAATTGTATTGAATAATTTTTATTATTTTTACTAAATTCAGCTACTTAAAAAATCTCCGTTGCCGGGACTGGACTACAACGGATTTGAGATTATCAACGACACTACGTTATGACATCCAACTATCATCAAGTTAACAATGAATGACAGAAGTTGTCTTTGTTCTCTGAACATCCGACTCCAATAGTCAAATCTTTCTCTATGCCTTAAGCTAATAAAAGTGTTAGTAATTGTTAATGGAACTCATGGACAGAAGTTGACCTTCACCTCGTCTTTGTTGTCCGAATCTTTTGAATCCCATTTATGATAAACCGTTAGGAAACACATACACGAGATATAATGTCCAGTTCAGAGATTCCACAAACATCTTAATAAGCTAAAGAATACGGATAATACAATCAACTACTACATTGAGACATTTGTCTGTAAGATTTCTGATTCAAAAGACACGCACACAAAGATTCTGCAGCAGCACACAATTAGTCCACATGAAACAAAAGAAGTAGCAACTTGATCAATACTGCAAAATCACAAACCCTCAATGAGGCCAAGATGTTTACCAAACGTCCATACATAGACTGGATTGAAGTGTACTATCACGCCTAACTTCTAACGATAATGGTGGTCAACAGGCTGGATAACAACAGGAAAATAAGCGGGTGGTCAGGATAAACTACCTTCACTTTTCGTGTGATATATAGAGATTGCAAGATCTTAGAACGAAATCATGAAGTAGATATATAGGAAGAAAATTTGTGACAGAACCATTATAGATTCCAATTAAGTAACTCTATCGATTTCAATTATAGTAGTCCAGAGTCGCTTGAAAGACTGAAATACTTCGAATTATTATTAATTTAAACTTAAAGATTATTAAATAGATATCTCAGATGGAAAGGAAAGACACATAAGTAATACTCTAATTAAAAACAACAGTACTTGCGGATTCAAGTGGTCGTAACATGCTTCAAAGGGTATTTTCAGATTTTTGGAATCTTAGATGTTGATGGAGTTGCTTCTGTTGGCTTCATCGTTGAGAGGAAGTTTGAGAGACCATTGGTTAACGCAGAGGTTGTGATTAAGGAAGCTCTAAGCAAGCTGGTGGCCTGAAAAACAAGCAAATAAAAAATAAAGTAAGTTTTGCTCAAGAACCAAAAATATTAGAATAGAGAAAGTAGAGGCATCATACTTCAGATTTGCCAATGCTAATTACTTGCTCCTCGATATCGTTGAAGCTCATCTGCAACTTGCTTAATAATGAAATTATTGAGGATGAGTTCATAGGAGTGACAACCAGATCATCCGACACTATGAAATTGGTTTCTCCCTTCACAAGTCCCATACTAGCACAATCTGACGAGACGTTGACTTTTGAATCAACTGATATTAACTTCGCAATTCTTTCACCCTGGGCAAGCACTTTCTTCTGAATCTTTTTGGCAAGCTTGCTGCTACTAGAATAACAGTATCTGTCAACCAAGCATTCATATTCTGGAGTTTCCTGGATAACAACATCGAGAAGTTGTGCACTGCAATGATAATAAAAAGGAAGCACGCATTTGAAAATTTTGGCTTTTTTCGACTGCTCAAAGCTCAACCCTTTCAGACTTCTGCACAGATTTCCAACACACCCCATATTCAGATTGTCAATAGAAAGTTCCCAGGCAAACTCAAGCGGGATGGCAAGGAAAGTGAAAAGAAAATCAACAAAATCTTCTCTGCACTCAGCATAAAGAATCACCCTATCTGACTTTCTAACGTAAACTTTCAAAGTTAAAACTTTGTCTGCTTCTCCTTTAACTCTACTTTCTTGCACCAATGGTGTCAACATTTTACGCTTCCTTGCAATACAATGTTTCCTCAGGAATGAGTCTGTCAAAGGAGCTTCCGAAGTGAATAAACAGCCTAGCAAAGTTAGCACCTGCATATAAACAATATGTAAGTAGAGAAGAAGACTGATTCAGAAAGGTGAAAATCTAAAAGTATAAACAAATAAACAATGCCAAATGAAACTCAAGTACCTCTTCAAAACCAACATCGACAAGCATTTCCTGCAGCTTATCAAAACCAGCATAGCCAAGATCACTGAGAACATTCAGTATAAGACCCATAGAGTTCATTGCCACTTTCAGATCATCAGTGATGATAAATGATGTTCTGCAGCTGAGAAATGCTCCATCAGCTTGCTCTCCTTCAACCTGAACCTCACGATTCATTGAGCTTCCACAACGACACTTAGACGTATTGAAATTGCTATATAGCTTACTGCATGCTTCAGTAGATATAAAATTTGGGCAGACAAAGAACTTGGTCGCCTCAGTGTCATCTATGTTCAGCTTCAACTTTCTGCAATGACTCGCCTTAGCACTCCGTGGATACAACAACAAATTCTTACAAGCTTGAGACTCGAAATTATCAACGTCCATGTCAGAAACGCTTTTGTAAAGGTTGTGAAAACAACCAACGATTGATGACTGGGGATTCTGGTGCTTCTCCAGCAACCTGACAATGGTTCCCATAGGGAGAGTCAAAAGACTACAGAGTACATCAACGAAATCCTTCCCAGCTTCAGCCAAAACAACTCTGTTTTTCTCCTCATCAATGAGAAGTCTCAAGCTAAACTTGTGTTTCGCAGCGTTACTAGCCATCAAAAGATCAAAGAAGAGAAACACCAATAACTGAAAAGAACAATTAACGAGATAGGTTTTGAGGCAATACGTTTAGTCTGAGTGAAGACTCCAATNAGCGTTACTAGCCATCAAAAGATCAAAGAAGAGAAACACCAAAAACTGAAAAGAACAATTAACGAGATAGGTTTTGAGGCAATACGTTTAGTCTGAGTGAAGACTCCAATGATCTCCTCCTGCATATATATATTGAGGGATTTTATATAATATAATCTTCAATTGCAATAAAGATACCATAAACCTTTCCGCTTTCCTATGTCCGCATGAGTTTGAATATACATTTCCAAAGGGTGTTGTGTATATTTTCCAATAAAATGCATCGGTTAAAGAGGAAGCCGCCCACTTACACAAGTCACTATATTCTAGAATGCTTTGGGAAAATCCTACTTTTTTTCAAACAGTACTTTAGTCATTATTGTTCTGGTAATTAAGACTTAATTCTGAAACTTTGAACTCAAAATACCTCAGTATCTTGAAAAAAATCCAGCAGACAAAAGCAAAGAGTGTGTAGACGAGTCAGAAACACCAAAACGAAATGAAACGTAGAGAAGAAGGAAATCAAAACCAAACTGTTACTTTGAATGCCTTCAGCAACAAAGAAACACGCTCTAGCTTTGTCTCTAACTGAACTCAAGTTTCTTTCTTTGACTCCTTGGCAAGAAAGTACGAGAGACCATTGGTTAAAGCAGAGGACGAAGTCACGGGGGCTCTTAAAATATTGATTTACTGGGAAGTTTATTCGCTTTAGCGTCTCCCAGTAGAGTCAGCATGAAGACTAATAGTTAAAATAGAAGATTAGCTATTTGCTGAGATTAGCTAAGATGATAAGCATGAAGACTAATAGTTAAAATAGAAGATGAACATCACTAGTTGGAACCTCTTAAAATATAAGTAACCATTAGGATCCTGATGATAAACACTGACTTTATCCAAATTCTCTTTCCCTTAAGTTTCTTCTTTCGCCACCTTCGTGATTAAGTTCCAGAAACAAGTTGTTAAAGCCGAGGATGTCATCACGGAAGCTCTTAACAAACTAATAGTCTGCAGTAGAAGACAGATTCAATCAAAGAAGACAGATTTTCCCCTCGAGGTCAACAATTTAGTCAAATAAAAGAAAAAAACCCATACCTCTAGTTTCCCAATGGTGATCACTTGTTCTGCAACATCTTTCTTCTCTAAGTGCATTTTCAACTTTAGCAAACTAATGTTTGAAACCAAGTTTTTCGGTTTGATAACCAAATCATCAGTTACCAAAAACCTGGCATTTTCCCTCATAAACCCACAACTTGTCAAATATAAAACTCTAGCATCAGCTGTTTTGTAGGTAGGAAACATGTTCAGATTGTTCTCCTTTTGAGAATTCAGACAATCAGGCATCTTTCTAGTGAACGCATAGTCAGAATGATAGATTTCATCGTCGCTGTAGCGATTGAAACTGTAATAGATCTCTTCCTGCTCAGTGGCAACATCAAGTAACTGTTTAGGGCAACGATAAACCGAAGGAAGCTGGCTTTTGGAAGAGGATGAAGCATCAGTTCCTTCATTCAAACTCTTGAAGCTTCTGAATAAGTTTCCAATACAACCCAAACTGATATTGTCTCCAGAGATGTCCCAGACAGATTCAAGTGGCAAAGCTAAAAAGGTGAAAAGAAGATCAATGAAGTCTGCTCCACATTCAACACAGAGAACCTTACTGTCCTGTTTTCTAACAAATGCTTTCAAAGTTATGGTTTGGTCTGATCCTGCTCCATCTCCAGATCCTTGCAAAGTTGGACTTATAGGTATACGAGATCTGGTCATGCGCAATGAACTTTGCTTCTTCAGAAAAGTGTCGGTTAAAGGAGAGTCCGAAGTAAATAAACATTCCAGCAAAGTAAGTACCTGTCAAAGACACAAACAAACACTTAACAAAAGTAAAGATACAAATGATGAAGACCCAAGTATGATGATAAAAATATACCTCACTGAAACCGACATCAAGAAGTATTTCTCCGAGCTTGTAAGCATTTGCGTAGCCTAAGCCTCCGAGCGTATTCAAAACATAATCCATAGAGCTCGGCGCCACTTTCAGATCATCTGTTATAATGAAAGAAGAAGCCTTAGTGCTAACAAAAACTCCATCATTATCATCTCTCAAAATCCTTCCTTGAACATGTCCTTCTTCAAGTCCCAGAATCTCCCGATTCATCAATCCTCTGACAATATACGAGTTCTCATATTCTCTACATTCACATTCCTCCGTGTTCGAAATGCTATAAAAACTTCTGCAGGTTTCTCTACAGCGAAAGCCTGGACAAACAAAGTACTTGAAAGCCCCGGTGTCATCTATTTTCAACTTAATCTTTTTGAACTTCTCATGATCCACACTCCTAGGATACAATAGCATTTGCTTACAGGCTTCAGTCTGAAAACTCTCAAGACCCATGTCTGAAACACTTTTGTAAAGATTGTTAAAACATCCTACAACCACTTGAGGCGATTTCCGATGTTTCTCAAGCAATCTGACAATGGTGCCCATGGGGAGTGTGAGAAAACTAAAGAGCACATCAACAAAATCTTTACCAGATTCAACCAAGACAACTTTGTTCTTCTGTTCATCTATGAGAAGTCTCAGACTTAGCTTGACTGTCTCTGTACTCTCAGCCATTGGGAGATAACTTTGCAGAGAACGCAAGGAAAAGAAAATTAGNTTTGTTCTTCTGTTCATCTATGAGAAGTCTCAGACTTAGCTTTACTGTCTCTGTACTCTCAGCCATTGGGAGATAACTTTGCAGAGAACGCAAGGAAAAGAAAATTAGAGAGAGAGGAATAGCAAACGTTTTGAAGCTCACTACTTTAAACAAAGAAGGAAAAAAAGAATAAACCTTTGAGATTCCCCATTATTGCTGGGGCTGTGCTTTCTCAATTAATATATCAGCTCTTTAATTGCGGGTTGTGTATAGTTGGATTATCTCTCGGACAATTACTAAAAGTCTAAAATTCCTCCGTTTCTCTATCTGGTTCGCCGGTTTTCTAACCTTCATCGTCGTCGTGTAAGTTGTCTCACTGAAATTGAGTAATTTTCTCTCTTAAAGATTAAAAAATCTTGCTTTTCAGTATGAAGAATTGAAGAGAGTGTGGGAGAAGGACAGAAGGAGAACTTAGTTATCAGTTTGTGAGTGTTGTAATGGCTTTATCAATGGAGTTTGGAATCTCAATTGGGTCGTGCTTCAAGGCGCCAAACCCTCCTCTTTTAATCTCGGCAATCCCAAAGAAGACCAATTTCACGTTGAGAAGAAGAAGAAGTAAAAGATTCTTGTTTAGAGTCTCTGCTGTCTCTTATAAGGAATTCGCAGAGTCGGCTCTGGAAGAAACCAGGAAAAGGATCCTTCTTGAACCTTCACTTCTCCAGGTTTATGCAATTACAATTTAGTTAATGTAGGTGGAGGACTATCTTTCTCATTGTTTCTTGCCTGCTCTCTGCTAAATACGGTGAATTTTGGGTAAATTGAGTTGAGTTGTCATTAGGACAAACAAAAAGGCAAGGTTTTTAAGTGTTCCGACAGTGTTGAAGAACATTCTTAGCTGTTTTGTGCTGTTTATCAATATTAGAGATTCTGGTGAATTTAGTAATGATCCCTCCCACTATACTTAGCTCAGCTGTGTCATTTCTTTAACAAATATAAACATTTGAGTCTTAGTCTTATGCCCAGATCCAAGGATACAGGGAACTGACTTGTGTTTAAACACAGTTATGTAATTTCAGTCTTGGTCAGGTTTTATGAGTGCTCCAGTGACTTCACTGTATTCCCTGATTAAATAGACCTTGGGATTTTGTTTTGCTAATCATCAAACTGTTTCAGGAAAGGTATAGTAGCATGACAGGACTAGATGGGAAGACAGAACTTCAAATGCTTGCTTTCAAATCTCCAAAGATTAGACTCTTGCGGAGCATGGCCATCGCGAATGAAACAATGCAGGTATTACAGATCATTATTTTGAACATTTAACTGCAGCAGTATCTGTTCCCTTAGTCCCCATCCCTTATCATCAAATGATTGATGATTGTTGTGTCTTTTTGTTTTTTATTGGGTATAATGTGTAGGTTTTTGACTTTGCTGGTTTCATGGAACCTGAGTATGATACCCCCATATTCTGTGCTAACTTCTTCACGTCTGCCAACATGAACATAGTGGTGTTGTAAGTTATTGTCATCTTTTTTTTATCATCTAGTTATGCTGGAGTAATCAGGTCTGCATTGTCCAAACATGGGCACTAGATGTCCAACAACTTACTGTGTGCTCTTCTTCAGGGACCTCAATCCTTTGCATCAGTTGACTGACCAGACGGATTACCAAGAGAAGTATTATAACAACATAATGTCCATATATCACAAATATGCTGAGGTGAGCACAAGAAATGGAGTAGAAGCACTAAATTACACAATTGACGTAATGCATATATAGATGACTGATCTGAGGTTTCTTTTGGCAGACTTTCCCATGGGGAGGGAAATTGACTGGTGAATCCATTAAGTTTTTTTCGCCTTTGGTGATGTGGACCAGGTTTTCATCTAGCCAAGAAAAACATAATGCTTTATTCTCTGCGTTCCTCGAGTATTATCAGGTATAGTTGGGCTTCTGTGCGACCAAAAGCTAAGGTTTTAACATGAAACATGACTGAATCTGTCATTGTTCTTTCCCACAGGCATGGCTTGAGATGACAATCCAAGTGAGAGAAGAGATGGAGCCATCTAAGGTGAGAGCCAATTGTGAAGCACAACACAAATACCTGACATGGCGAGCACAAAAGGTGATTAAATTTCCTTTATAATTTGCATGTTCGAAAAGAGACACTGTATATGTATGTTTATAGTGGATCTTGTTTGGTGTTGGCAGGATCCTGGACATGGTCTTCTTAGAAAACTATTAGGTGAAACGAAGGCAAAGGTATAAAAGATTTGAACCCATTAGTGTTTCACTTGTTGCCCCCAATAATTTGCGAAGATGTTAATAAATGATTTGAACAAAACCAGGAGCTGCTAAGGGATTTCCTGTTCAATGGGGTCGATGAGCTAGGCACAAAAACATTCATTGATTACTTTCCAGAGTACCAAACAGATGATGGAACTGTGAGCGACAAACGAAGCATCATTGGGAAGTCATACGAAACTCGGCCTTGGGATTTAACAGGACATTTTATCGGCTAACGCCTCTCGTAACTTTATCCATGATGTATGTGAACAAGTTCGATTTCAGCTCTCGACATCAAGTCATCAACACAACATAAAGTGAAATTTGGGAAATGGGAATAAGAAAGAGCAGCATGAAGAGTCTCTCAGGTCTATCTCCATTTCCGGATGTATCTTCTGCTTGCAACGTGCATTGTAGTTTACCAATGAGTTTTTCACACTCAGCTAAAACTATTTTTTTTTTGGTAAAAAGCTAAAACTATTTTCCCAACAATCAAGACATTTTTGTGGATATAGAATAACAAAATTTTGTATTTTGTAAAGTAACATGTTGAGAAAAAGAAGAACTTACTAATTGATTGGTCTTCCCTAATGTAAAATCAGACATGTTATAGTCTCGACTTGAGAGTGCAGTGCTAGTGAAGGAGCAGAAGAAAGCAGATCAAATTAAAAAGCGCTTATAAAACGCAAACGCTATAAAATTGCGTCTGGCGTTTACCGCTTCTAAAATACAAGTACTTCCAGATTCAGAAGTGAAAATCTGTCTCTCAGTCCAGAAATATTCCTCATTCCGTCGTCGTCAAGAACATCAATTTCAATTGACATAAACAAAATTGAAATCGAGAGATAGAGAGTGTTTGAATCCTCCATCACAGCTTATGCAGACGCTACACCAATCCCAACTTCTCCAGAATTCGGCCGAAGCGGCGAACAATCAGTCGGAATCGGACGCGCCGCCGAAACAGGTGGCTCAAGCCATGGAACGACTTAATCAAGCGGCTAGGGTTATCGCCGATATCCGCCTCGGCGCAGACCGTATCCTTGAAGCCATGTTCGTGGCTTCGCAACCTCGTCACACCGATATGCCTCTTCAGCTCTTCCTTAGAGAAGACGCCTCCATGCGCCAACACCTTCAGGATCTACGCTCAATCGGTGCTTACATGTGAAACAAAATGGATAATTTCAGCAGTATTCATGTATGCTAGTTTGGTATTCATGTTTATAGGATTTGTTCATCTGTTTCAGGGAAGAAGTTGGAAGAATCTGGAGTGTTAACTGAATCTCTTAGGTCAAGAAGCAACTCATGGGGTCTTCACATGCCATTGGTTTGTCCAGATGGTGCAGTCGTTGCTTATGCTTGGAAAAGACAGCTTGCTGGTCAAGCTGGTGCTTCTGCTGTTGATAGAACCAGGTATGAGATTGTTACAAATGATTTGAGAGCATAATTAGGTTTAAGGATCGAGTCTACAAATTATATTTGAAGATCCATTTGGCTGTTAGTTCCTCCTGGAGGATTGTGGTTTTTGAAGCTTGATGGAACCAATTTGGAGTATCATCAGCTAACCTCTCCTACTAAACGTCATGCATTCTCCATTTTCTCATGTGTTGTGAATAATCATGTTTTCCTTCTGGTTTGTTAAAAATCTGACGCATAATATGTTGGTATGACACTTAATGATTGTAGATTAGCTCTCAAGGCCTTCACGGATCAGAAAAGACGATTCTTCCCTCACATTGATGATGGATTAAAGATGGAACCAAGATCAAAAAAACTTTGTGCCTCCCATTCGCTATTAGAAAATGGAAGAGAGGAGCTGGTTGATTACAAAACATTGCCAGATATACAATCGCGTGTAGAGAAGCTGGTCCCCAATGTAAAGGTCTCTACTTATGGACGCTTAAACTGGCTGAAAAGAGCTAATTCTTTACCTGGGTCAGGTAGTGATGATCCAACAGAAGCATCGAAACCTCTTTTCCAGAGTTCTAGTAAGCTCAGATCAGGGTTACAGACTGAAGTTGTTGATAAGGTTGCTGTAATTGAATTGTCATTTCCTTCTGTATTCAGAGCTGTAGTCTCATTGAATCCAGCTGGTTCTGTTGATCCAGATGCAGTTGCATTCTTCTCTCCAGATGAGGTAACTTCCAACCTCCCTCAATAAAAAATACTGATTCTTAAAATGAAATGGTTTAAAGTATTCATGTTTTTGCTTCATCCAATCGTTACAGGGAGGTAGCTACTTACATGCGAGAGGCTTCTCGGTTTATCATGTGTACAAACACATCACGGTAACGGAGACTGCAATTGGTGTCACATAAATTTTCACAAAATTGACAGATTGGGAACTTGCATTAATTTGATTTTGTTGCAGGAACATGCTGCTACGGCCTTGCAATATTTCCTCGGCTCCAGTACTGGAACAGCTCTGTACTCTCTTCTGGTAAAGCATTTTACAAAGACACGCCAGTCTCTGGATAACATGAATAGTTTCGTTCTTTTGGATTCATGGAAGTTAATTAGCACCTTTATTTTCCTCTAATGTAGCTATGGATATGCAGTTTTGAATCCCTATTTAGCAAACCATGCAGGTACTAAGCCAGTCTCTGTAATTCTTTTGTAATATTATGAAACTAATGTTTGCCATGGAGTAAAAGTTTTTGCCTCTCCCTCTCTTCTGATGCAGTAAATGTGGAAGGCTATTAGCAATGGATAATAAGTCTGCTTTAATTTTACCCCCTCTACACCGCGCTTACCAGGAATTACCTCTTGCGGTTAAAACTGGGGGAGTCAACCTGGATGTTTGTGAAGCTTACCACTCCAGTTGCTCAGCAGAAGATTCCTAGTAAATCAGTAATTATTGAGGATCAATTAAAGATTACAACTAGGTTCTAAGAACATCTTGTATGGATCTTTGGTATCTGCTTTTCTCCTTAACACATCTTGTTTGTTGCCCCCTGTTGAGGTTAGATTCACATTACATCAGTCTCTTTCTCTTCTCTGGTTGAGACATAGAAGCGACATAGAAGCAAATAGTAACTGGTGATACATGTGAATGTTGTCTTCTTTCTAGAGATTTAATCTGTGTTCACGAGATGACTGAACAAAGACTTTTTTACTCAGTTCACATTACGCTGTTGCAGTAAACATCAAAGTGAGAAGAAGACAAAGAGGGTCCTTATTCTTCATTTCACACCATAAAACAGAAAAGATGATAAATGCACAACTCATAATCCAAATGGATCAAGAACAACATCAACAACTATGTTAAATTTGCAAGATATCAATAAGCTTACATCTTCTCACAGTTTAGATTTTACATATGAAAAGTCATATCATAAAACCTGCAACTAAGGAAACAAACATAAGAATCACTAAAGAACGATGAGTAAAACAAGAGGTAAGACAGAAGAAGAAGAAGATCCTACATTTACACCACAACGCATGACAACTTGTCAAAACAAAACCAAACTACTCACTACTTCTTGCCTTGTTCAATAGCACATTCCTCTGGAACCACAGCCATTGACTGCCTAATACCGCATATCGTCCAGAGATACAGAGCCAACATTGACCCTAAGGCTCCACAGGCTGCACCCAAGATCAAAGCACCAAGCATTTTCCAGATACACTCACTTCGCTCTCGACCCTCTTCTTCCTCCATGGAAACATCAGCATTCAAACCTTCATTCGGGTCAAGTGGCACTGACTGCACCCACATCGGATGAAGTTGCCTTATTACAAAGCTCCATGAATGGAGAAAATGTGCCTTGGAAGAGTTCCCATTGGCAGAGCTTAAACCCACCATGACTTCACCATCTTCCCATAACTTGGCCAAGTCTACCGAGAAAGAGAAGAATGGATCGAACAGCTTTATGGAACCAGATTTTCTGAATCGAACGATCATTCTCTTAGAATTGGCCTCATAATCAACCATACAGCTCAAAGTCCCTCCATTGTTCATCATCAAGTCACCCACGAACGAAAGGTTTTTTAATGTTGGCAGAGTCAGGTCTACCAATTAAGATTCTTGCACTGTTTCCTGTCTTGGAGATATCAAACTCAAAAGCAACAACTGTCTCGTTCTTTGCGTATTGTAACAGAAACCCTAAAGCAGAGGAACTATTGTCTTTTTTACCAAACAAACTAAGATCCAAACTACTTGGAACCATTACAAAAGCCAAGACATGACCAGTCTCAATTGACATGGAAGAAAACGAGAAGTAAGTCGAGAAAATAACCGAGTCCCACTCTTTACCTTGGAAAAGATTGATGGGATTCCTGTAAAGGACACGTCCCTCGCTTCGACTCACTGAGTCAGTCAGCTGAATCGAAGAAGTGTCATTGACCAGCTTCGCATCTCCAAACAGAGTAACACTCTTGTCAAAACTCGGAGATTTTACGAATCCATCAAACGAAAACGTGAAATTCACACCAGCGGTTCCATGTATCTCAAAGCATAAAAGGAACAAAAAAGATAAGGTTTTAAACATCGCCATAGCTTAAACTGAGATTAAAACTAAGAAACTGGATCTCTCTGATATAATGGCTACGGAGACGAGCTCTTCTCTATTTCTCTCTCTCTTCTCCTTCTGGATGGAATTTTTAGGACTGGAGAATGAATTCCATTTTCAAGAAGAAATATTTAAGTTTGTTGTTTTCTTGTTGTGTGGAATTATGTGAAGAAAGCAGAGGAAAAAGTTAAATATCATCAACTCATGCAGAGACCTTGATTCGCTCTCAGATACACTCATCATCTCTCAGTGGTTGCTGACTAAGATTTAATGCCATTTCTGATTTATATTCAATATTATTACATTCTCTCTTGTTTAGCCTCACTAGTCTTAGATTATGACGTTTATGCCCACTTTCTCCGAAACATTTTATACGCCATTAAAATGCCTCAGAATGCTACAAGAAGATTTGATTCATAAAAATTTTATGAACAATCCGTAACTTTCTCGTTCGATAGCACTAAATCGAGATTTTGTCATGAGCATTATGTGTGACCGTGCACCTTCACAGAGCAGAAGTTTAAACTAAAGAAATATCGAAGTAACCCCAAAAAGTAACAAAACCTTTCGAAAATATAAAAGACAATAACATAAAATCTGATTTGGTCAAAACCAAGAAAATTGAGATAAACATACTACAAACGAAGCAACAATTATCAGCGACGACAAAAAGGTAAAACCTTAATCTACTCTTCATCGAACAAACCGAATCCACCCTCGTAGTCTTCTTCGTCTGACTCTTCTTTCTTCTCCTCTACCTTAGCAGCAGCAGCTTGAGCACCACCACCACCTGCATCCGCAGACACCGCTGCTACAGCAACAGCAAACTTGCTAGGATCCTACATTCCAAATTTACGCCGAAGAGTTAACATTAACAAGATCAATACTCCAAGGTTCAGAAATAACATAAAAAGATATACAATTTAATGACTAACCTTTAGGAATTCCTTGACCTTCTCTGCTTGAGGGAAGGTGTACTCAGTGGCAACAGCAATAGCCAAGGCATTCTTGTAGGCATTGATGAACATATGCGGTGCAGCAGCAAGGGTAGGGTAAGACACAGCTAGAGCCAAGGAAGTGACCATGGAGACACCAGAAGCAAACTTCTCCACAAGTTGATCTTCTGTAAGATTAAGAACCTCTGGGCTGAAGACTGACCCATTGTCATAAACCGACTGGACAACAAGACCATATGAGAAAGGCCTGATGGCAAGCTTGGCTAGAAGGGCAGCCTCAGAAGACCCGACCTTTTCACCTTGCTTGATGAGCTCCACAGGGGTGATGATTTCGACAGTACCCTTGTTAATCTTGGTTGGGATGTTAAGCACCTAAACAATCCAAAACACATTCATGTTTCAATAAGTTAAGACTTTGTATCCAAACGAATCCAGTCAATCATTACAATGTATGATTAAACAAACCTGGAAGAAAGATGTCTGGGACGGGTCGAGACCAGTGTTGCCAGGTTGGACAACCACATCAATTGGAGCAACCAAACCAACACGAGCAGGGGCACCAACCTGTTTATATCATAAGAGACTTCCATTTCAATCCAATAACAATGAGAAAGTATCAACATTTTCCACAATCCAATACGCAAGTTGATGTAGAATACTGTAATACTCTTCTCTACGCAAACTATTCAGAGCATTTATAATTGAAACTAAACTAATACAAACAGAAATGTAAATAAGAGATAATTCCTTTAGGCACCAGATACAATCCAAAGCTAATAATTCAAACATTTGAAAACCAGATTTAGGGAAATGAACAAGATCAATTAACAAACCTTGTACTTAGCAACCTCCTCGCTCACTTCCTTGAGGTCACCTTTGGTAAAGATCAAACCAACGTTTCCCTAAAAAACAAACACAGAACCATCGCAAAATTATAATCCGAACACTTCACACGCAAACCATCCTAAATCTCAAACATTTTCGAGAAGCTGACCTGAAGGAGTGGAAGCAAATTGAGGATAGCGGTGTTTCCGGTGTTCTCAGAGTGGATCCTAACGGAACGCTTCATCATAGTGTTCTTCCCCATGAGCACCACGGAGTCTCCACGAAGACCCTTCCTGATGTTCTGGAGCTGAGTTGATCCGACGTTATCGGCCGCAACGACCAAGATCTGGGTGTACTCGTCGATAAGCTGACATAGCTTGGTGTCGTACGCGATCTTCTTCTCTGCCTTAGTTGCTTTCACCATTTTCGCTCACAGGATAAACCACGAAACAAACTCAATTTAACTCTTGTGTACAGAGAGAGTTTGACGTAAAGAAGAGAAGCTAGGGTTTTGATATCAGCCCTTTTATAGTGGACGAATTGCCCAGATGATAAGGGGACTCTAGGGTTTTCTTACTGATCTTAATCTAACGGTTTGTATCTCTTTCTTTTATTGCTGATCTGACGGCTCTTGTTTCTTGGGCTTTTTCCGTAATTGGGCCTGAGGATGTGGTTCCATTTTACCCATGCGTTCTGCTTTTAAAATATTAAAACGGGACACAGTTCAGTACTTCAGTAGAGGTTAAACAGAGTTAAAACAGCAACATGTTGATCAATATGGTCAGTTTACTTGTATCTTCCCCAAATCTTTACTCATTTTTTATTCAAATGAAGATATAGAACGACCTCGTTGTGTCTGTATGGCAAATCTAACAGAACACAAACCCATCCAAACATGTGGAGCAATCATGCATTTATTTTCAAAACCGAAAAATTACATTTTGCTAACAAGTATTTAAGATTGAATCTCGGGAACAAGTTCATTGATGTCAATTTCCACTAGGGTCTCCTTCCCAAACAAACTAAATCCCACCGTTGCCTGCAACCATACAATACACAGGCGTCTCAGCAAACACAATTGTGCACATTAATCAGCTTTTTTAGCTAAATTTAGTTAGTACCTTTGCCGTTTTGCGGTTCAGTTTCTTTAGGTTGCCAACAAATTCTGCGAATGTCCCTGATAAAACTCGAACTGTAGAACCAGCTGCAAGTTTCTTCTTCTTCCCCTTTGAATCCTTTGTTCCAGCAGCAAGTGTTACTTTTCTCGGGGCTCGTTTCAGTTTAGATTCTGCTACGGTCTCAATAACATCTGAATTAGATGATGCGAGAAGTTCCTGTGAGGCTAGTAAACTCGCTTCTTCTTCAGCTCTTTGTGCCTCCTCGAACTCACTGTCTGCTTTCTCTTGTTCTTCTTTCGCTTGTTTGAAAATGGCTTCCAAATCACTGTCGTCTACTGGTCTCGGTTTATTAATCTGTCTCTTGCTGCGAAAATTTGCAGATACAAATCAATTCAAAGACCTTTACACACACATAGAGTGAGTATTGAGAGTACTCACGTATTCCCAACTTTTGAACCTATGAAACCTCCAACTCCATCAACTTCTCTTATGGCGTCATGTACCTCCTTGTTCAATATACATCTGATGAAAATGCAACCAGGGAACACTGGTTTCGGTTTAACAGATATAGAACCGTTCTTTAGCTTTCTCTTCACCTGAACAGCTGGAGCATAAACCTGGACAACCAAATTCAAAAAAAGCTACTTGTTTCAAAACCAATCTACATATGAACTTTCTCATCGTCCTCTTAATTCATTGTTCAAAAAATTCCCCGAAGTTCACAAAGATTTGCTCAACATTTCTCTCAGATGCCTCATTGTCAAAATCCAAACTCAAGATCACACAATAACCCAAGATCCAGTTAAGAAATTACGATTTCAGGAAAGTTTAGATTTTTCAAACAAGTTTTTCACTTTCCATCAACAACTGTTTAAATTTGCTTAGCAATTCTCTCAGAAACGATTATTTTTTATCTCATCTCAATTGTCAAAATCCAAACTTGAAAAGCACACAAAACAACCGAAATTCCAGGAAATGAAATTACCGAGAATTCCATTTCAGGGAATTGACGAGCAAGAGCTCGAGCCAAGATTTGAGCAGTCTCATGACCACGAAGTCTCGATACCCTAACCACCCACCATTGCGGACCCGACTCAGCCAAAGTGTCCAAATTCAGCTCCTCCGTCCACGACGCATACCGTTTCTTTGGTTTCTTAATCAACTTTTCCTCAACTTCTTCTCGCCAGCTATACCCCGATTTGCTCTCCCGCCGCTCGTTCCGGAGCTGCCGTCTCTCCTTCGCCGTCAGCTGGTGGTTCCGCTCGATGACACAGGCGGAGATAGAGAATTGAGTTGTGTTAATTGGCGTGTAAATCGACGGGGTTAAGCAGCTACGATTCCATTGGAGAAGTCCTCCTTGCAGCTTCATCATCGTCTGCTTCTCCGGAAAATTCGGTTGTCTCTTTGAACATTTTTAGGATAACGTTTTGTAATTTTTTACCGGGAATCGGTTAACACCAATACCGGTATGAAACTAAACCAGACTAGAATTACCGGACCAAAGTGGTTTTTTTTTTTTTTTTTTTTTTTTTTTTTTTTAAAAGGAAAANAAAGGACAAATATTTTGAAGAAAAATCATAACACCAAAATATTTGAAGAAAAAAAATCATATAAATCAATCACAAACACACGGATTGTAACAAGATCTGGATGGACTACAAAATCAATTGTAATTTACGACTACATCAAACAATGTGAGAGCAATTCAAACAAATCTCAATTAGTTTGAGACAAATGTTGTTTGTTTCCACTCTAAATAATCTTCTTCTTATTGTTTTCAAGAAAACCTTTTCATCTTGCTTAACATTTGGGAAGATCCGCTGGTGGCGGTGGTAAGGTGGTTGCCTTGGTCGGTCCGTTCTCAACCACAAATACCATCCCTAGTCCGAATGGCAAGTGAACATCGATATGACAATGCATGATCCATGCACCTGAACCAATGTATCCAAAATTTTAGTTTTCATGCATAAACAAACAATATAGCCTTTGTAAAATACTAAACTATTTAGTCAGTTACATATCTTTAGCTATCTAATATTTGTACATTTTCTATGGAATTACTAATTAGATTTTGTTATAATTAAAGAAATAGATCGAGAGTTGTACCTGGATTATCAGCTGTGAAACGGATCACGGACCATCCACCCACAGGAACAGCCAATGTGTTACGGAATTGCGGGTTAACGAGATTGAACTTGCTCCGGTCACGGTTCGGGTCATAATTACCAAAGCCTTGAGCCAATACATGGAAATTGAATCCATGGAGGTGCATGGGATGATTCTCCGCCGCGATAAGCGCATGGTTCTGCATCACCAACTCCACCGTCGAATTGAATTTCAAAATCTTGGCGCTTGTTGTCTTTTGAGCGAACAAAAGTCCCGGGTTTGTCTGGGTTATGTTTGGGTTCGTGTAATCGAACTTAACCGGAGGCTGGTCCGGAAAATCCGCCGTGAAAATCCCGTCGACGCCGTGAAACACCGCTTCCAAAATAGATAGCTTCTTAGGTAACACGAAAGAGTGATTGCTCATGGAAGCAGAGAATTTTGGACACGTGGTGTTGTCTGCGCATGCCTCTAGCCCAAGCCCGATGGTTACGAGCATCTCTTCGTCCACGTGGCGAGGTACTGGAACCCAGTGAGGTCCACCGACTAAGCTAGTGAGATTGGAATAGAATCTATGTGCCGTTAAAGTGTCGGAGAAGGAAGGGAGCTTCGGCATCAGCACGCGCTTCGTTCGCCGTGTTTTTGACGCGACGGCGTAGTGGATGACGCCTCTGGTCGTCGTGTTGGGGAAAGGGACGCTGGGTGCGCTGGCGTAAGGATGAGCCGCCATGTAGTAGGAAGTGTCGATGGACTGATCGGCGAAGAGGAGAGCGTCTACGGTTTGACCCGGTGCGATGGTTATGACGTCAGTGACGTAAGGTTCGGTGTAGACAGCGTCAGCGGCGACAACTGTAAGCCTGTGATTGGCTATCTTGAAAAACAGTTGAACGTTCATTGCCGCGTTTATGATGCGAAGTAAGTATCTCTTTCCTTTAACCACTTCTAGGCTAAACATTCCTATTTTCAATTCATAAAAGAATTTAAAAAGATTAGTAACGAAAATACAGTATGGTCAGAAAAAAATTTCCTTTTTCTTTTTTAATTTACTGCATGTTCTTTTTGAATTACATGTTAAAACTAAAACACATGTAATGTAATTTGTTTTTTTTTTGGGTATGAACATTTAATGTAATTTGAATTATCTGGTCATTATATTTTAGCCAATAACACGTAATTATAAAATAACGGAGAGTGGGATGAGTATTCTAACCAACAGGTACTAAAATATGTCATTTGATTATAATCTAACTAATGAAAAGTAGTGGTCATTTTACTAATCAGTTGCCAAAAATATCCATGTTAACTAGTGATTAATTTGATTTTCTTTATGTTGATGTAATTTTCTTTTGATGACTCACTGTCTTTGGAGCATGGATATAAATTTCCGGGAAGGCCATTGATGGTATAAGCATCAGAATTGTTTGGCGGAACTCCGGTGGCGATTGCCGTCTCCTCTAACGCGACTACATCGGTGTTCCACCATTCACCTGTTAATTAATTAATTAATACAAATAATTAATACAAATAATTAAAATATTATTAAATTATTTGTAATAGTTTAATTTGGCCAATCCTACTGAAGTATATAGAAGTTTCAATTTTAAAAGACAAGGACCAACATCCGTTGCGTCATTCGCCAACTAAACCACTAATGTGCGCGTTCGATTAAGTATTTAAATAGTTTGTTATCAACTAAATACAATATACAGCTAAGACATATTTAGTTTTTAGCAACACATACTATATCAATTTGTTCTTGTAATATAATTAGGACGTACCGAATAAGATGGGAACTTCTTTGTGAGGTTTGGGAAACGGGTAAGAGTGACCAGATTTAGGGCGGACGACGAGAGCACCATATACGGTGGCGCGTAGGAAAGACGAGTGTGCGTGCCACCACAAGGTGCCTTCTTGTCCGGTGATGTTGAATTTGTACGCGTATCTATGGCCAGGCTGGATTGGGCACTGCGTTATCATACTCGGTCCATCTGCCCAAATCGTTAGTCTCTGGAAGATCCCGTGCCTGCGTTGCGTACACAAATTAAATTATAATTTCATTGAACCTAAAACAAAAAATCAATCGTTAACGTATACTAATTTAACTATAAGTAGTCTAAATTGAACAGATAATAACAAACACAAACACAGACATAGATATTAATTAGTTATCAATTATTTTTGGTAGATATGATTTGTTAAATATATTTCTATATAAATCGAAATTAAACCCGTATAAATTTAAACAAAAAGAAAAAAAAAATGGTTCTTGTAATTGCATAACCCTAGAAAACCGATCTAAGAACAAAAAAAAAGAAGGACCGAAGTGACTATAATCCAAGTTTAATTCTCTTTATATTTCTATAGATATTTCCTATTTCGAAAACAAAATGAGTATTATATGCGAGAAAGGGGAACAACTAAGAGACTGTGAAAGGCTAACGTCAAGTAAAATCAAAAAACAAAACGCAATCATCTATTGTTAAGCTATTAATTAATTTTAAAAGAATCAATTAATTAATTGGATCGTACCAATGAATTGTAATGTTGTGAGGGGAATTGTTGAGGACGTGAATAACGAGCGAGTCACCCTCCTTGACGCGTATTGTTGGTCCAGGCAGGCTTCCGTTAACAACCGTTATCACTTGCCGTTTGCACAGCCGAGACACCGTTAAGTTTTGTACCTGGCAAAATCCAAGTATCTCTCACGTCGTTAGCGATAGCTAGCGTGGTCACTAGTTAAGTAAAATAAACTCATATCTCACATTCTATGGTCCAACTTTAATTAAATTAAATCGCAACATATGGCAAAAACTTGAACTTGATGATGTTCAAATAAGAATTTTGTTATAAGCTATGAACTTATGAACCGATACAAAATACATGCGAATACACATATTAACGGACGACGAAGAGAGGAGATGAAAAATGTATAGTTACGTTGAAGGTGTGTTCGACAATGGCGGCAGATGCTATTGAAGAGACTGCGAAAAGAAGTAGAGCGCAAGCAAGAGAAACCCTAACACCCTCCATCTTTATAGAGAGAAAGATGAGAGAGCGCTAGCAGAGAAGGAGAGATGTGTTATAGAGATTTTGAATCAAAGAGAATTCTGGTCTGCTTTATAGAACACGAGATGCAAATATTTAGAGTTGTCTAAGATATTGTTTTAAATACAAAGTATATATAGTCCATGATTCTCATAAGTCATAACATTGTATGTGTTCTATATGTGTTTCTATTTCTATACTTATATTTTGGCAGTCGTTTCTTTTTATCCAATTAACAATATACTATTCTGAACTTCAATTTGCCACGTAAGTTCTATCCAATATTACCGCCGCCACATCATTTTCATAGTTTTTTCAGTTTAATTGTTCGTTTTTCCTATTATTATTTATCTTTTCTGAAAATATTTACAAATGGCTCTAGGAGATTAAACTTAAAATAAGATATGTATTTTATATATACTACAAAAAACCATCAAATAAACAATTTACTATTAGTAGCTCGAATGTGTAAATTTACATGATAAATATATATATAATCAATACCTCAGTTTTCATGTAAGTTTTTAAAATATTTGTTTATAATATTTTACAAAATCATAAACTTATGAATTTGAAAATGGCAAAAATATGAGATGATGGCTAGCTTGATGTAAATCGACCACTGTTTCTCTAGTATAATCAATTAGGTGTGTATGTATACCTGTATTTGTATTTGTCTACGTGTGTGCATGTGTTTTGCATATATTGTAATATTTCTTGTTAGCAAATCTCTGCCTATAGGTATTTTTCAATCTGTTAGTAGAGACGTCGTTGTCTGAATTTCTAACAGTTGATTACTACCTTTATTAATTTAGTTTAATTTTTTTCTAAGAAAATAACAAAAGTCATCCAAACTTTTGCTTCTCAGCACAAACAATCTCAATTTTCAAAACAATTCGAATTACAAGTCTAATATAGACAGCAATTTATCTAATTTGATATCTAAGTAACAACTACAATTTTAGTGACAGGTTTATTATAAATTTGAACATTCTCAATTGGCAAAATCTTTCCCAATAAGTAGCAATGAATTGTATAAAAAATTGGAAAAATGAAAATAAAATTAATCTTTTTTTGAAAAGCACATACATATAAGAGTCTTTAACGAAAATAATTAATTATTGATATTTTAGAAACTAAAAAAAATTCAATGGTCCTATTTTTTTCATTGTTCTTGACTTGTTCCCGGTTTAATTTTTAAATGTAAGCAGTTAAAAGATATCCAAGAATCGTATGAGATCGTATATTTAAAAGTTGATGATCTTCGATAAAATTAAGGAATCAACAAATCAAAAATTGCTTTAGGTTTTACTTTAATACAAAAAACAAAACATGCGACGCACTTCAGACACAGGCCAATTGATTTTGTCTCAAATTATATGACAGTTGTAGTTTCGTGGATTAATTTGTTCTTTCAACTAATGATCAAAATGATCGCCCTACTTATACCTATTTATTATAAATCAAATGAAGAATCTTGGTACGTGCATAGAAACGGTCCATGTGTTTCATCAAGTTGAAACTTGAAAGCATCGTAGTCAACCTTGGAGAAACGTGTTTTATATACGTTTCCTATATATATATGTAACTTGAAACTTGAAAGCATCATATATGTATTACATAACTATTTACTTTTACTATGATCTGTATTTTTTTTTTAGAAGTTGGATGCGACAACTGTTTTCTCTTCGTCTAGTTGTTCCAGTTAATCATTCTTTTACGAGGTCACTATGTGTTTGTTTATTGCAAAAGCTCAGACTTTTGTCGATTAAATTTCAGGATAATAATCATTTGTTGTACATTGTAAACGGCAGTTCTCGGCATATATAATTTGAAAAGCCATTCTTATAAGATCTAAAGATTTGTTGGCAGGCAAAGGTCGCTCTCTCTCATAATAATTTGACTGTTTCTTGTATGCCCTTCTGAGCTCTTTCTTTATTAGCTTTCGCCATCTCATTTCATATACGCGTATGGATTATTATTGACTTTTCAATTTATAAACACAATTCAAAACATTTGTAAACACGATCAACTCCAAGACTTGAATACTTTCTCTTGAAATATAAATTTTATAACTTGGTTAGAAACCCATTTAGGCTTTAGAAATTGTTGTAGAATTCAAGGATTTCATAATCAAATACAGTATGCGGACTTTAACTAGTTATTTAGAATTCCATTATAAACAACCAGGTTTATCCTGGTATTTGAGTGGTTGAATTTTAAATACTTTCAAATTTTAAATATCTAATCTAATGGTGATCTAAATCCCAGTTAAAAATCCAATGAGAAATCATATGCTGAATAAAATTGAATTTTAACTTGTATATAGAAGTTATTAAATGTATAACACAAGATTTTTACAAAAGAACTAAACTAAGTGATCTAATATATACCAACATAGTTTTGGTCTGATAATTCCAAAAAAATAAAAAAATTGTAACTATTTCAAAACTTTGGTCTGATAAAAACAAAACAATGGAATGTGAGACCATTGTTTATCTCATTAAACAAAAGGATAATCTTTTGTATTTTACTAGTCAAGAAAATCAATGGTGCTAAACCAAAAAGTCTAAGATGGATCCATTCATTTGTTTCGCCAGCTTTTTATTACTTAAGAAAAGATATAGAGGACACCTCATTCTAGGGTAGAGAAACAATTTTTTGTTATAAAAGAGTATTTGATTTTATGGTGGGTATATA
>OVAQ01000452.1:615-20673 GCA_900406345.1 Erysimum cheiri
CAATAATAAAAGCTTGAGCAATATCTGGAAAAATCTCGTTGCAATTTTCATGAATCGAGCCTTGCCTTTTTATCTCAATTGCAACAATCACATAAAGACAGTGTGAAGTATTGAATTGAAAGTAATGATCTATTGACTGAATAATACTGGCTATATATAACCTTACATCAACAGAGAGAAAACAAACTGAAACAACTAGAAATCAGGAACAAACCTGATTGACTCAACTCCACGAACTCCCTAAAGAATAAGTAGGACTTACTTGACCAACTAACAAAGACAACTAAGACTTAATCAACTGAAACTGACCACTAACAGGCAGAGAGAGATAGGGAAAAAGAGAGAGACAGAGCGCGAGAGAGAGTGAGGAATTGAAACACACCTGAAACACTCCGGCGAAGAAGACGATGAAAGAGGCGTGACCCGAGTGAAAAAATGAACGGATTCGTACAAATTGAAAGCACAAAACGATTTCGACGTGGAGCAGAGATCGATTTGGGGTTTTTAAGCCGGAAATCGGAGTGAAATCGGAGAATGAGTTTGGGTGAAGGTTTCGTCTGGAGAGAGATACAGAAGAAACGATTTCTGATTTACCCAACAAATGAATAAATGTTTTAATTAACCAAAAAATTGGAACTAACCACAAAAGGACACCTGGCCCTCACACCCGAATGTTATCTCACACTCGGATTCACTCACTATTCCTTTATTTTTGTATTTTTTATTACTCAAACCCATATAAAAATTTTACTGCTGCGCATGGTCTTATGATAAGATAATAAATTCAGATTAATAATCAGATGATATATAATGTGTGGAAGAGATGGTCGGGACAAGGACATCAAAAGGGGTCCATGAGATGAAATAAAGACTAACAATTCTGCAAAGAGACACAAGGGAAAAAAAGGCTGCCTTCTGACTTAACCCTATTCATATAAATTCAATTATATTTATTTTTTCTGTTAAAAACAAAAATATAAATCAATTTATTATCTTGTGGGGACCAAGTGTTCTCATGCATATTCCAAAAATCTGCATAAATAGATTCTTCAGACGTGACCATGTGAATACTATCAAATTTCCGTTGTGAAATATTTATGAAGCATCTTTAGATCAAATGTAGGACCTAGCTAGTGAGATCTCTAATAACTTTTTACTTATTTTCATTCCATTTCACAGTAATTGTCATCTTGAAGGTTTTTCTTTCGTGTTTCTAAAAATGTCATTGTACTCTGTCGAAGTATGAGCTTAAGTGATATTAAATACTTGCAAAATCACCATCTACACAGAAGTGAAATGGACTACTCAACTACATCACGTACGTAACACATGTACAAGTATCACATAGGGCAGCTTCACTCACTCTAGTTTAAGCTAGCTGTGTATTTACTTCTTCACAGTGATATGAAAATGAGTCTTCATTGTTGAAAGTGTAATGGTTGTTGCCTCATATACTTGTCCTCTCTGCTATAACGGAATCCATCCCTGTTTTGTTGTAGGAAATTAGCGAGGGTCTAAATACTTATATGTTAATAATATCACAATCTGAAAACCAAAATGGTGTTAAGATTTGTATAGCTTGCGTGTAGTATTTTACCTTAATGACTCCAGCATCAGTACCGCAAAAAACAATATCATTAGCAGTAAGGAGGCTTGTTATCTTGCTTCCTGCTGATAACCTTCCCACTTTCTGTTGTGTCCTTCTCAACCAAATCTTGTTTTCACAATATATATATATATATATATTAAAAAAAAGTGAGTATAATTAGCTTTCATCTCTGCTCACTTAAACCCAATTCATCACTAGTCATGTCGTACAAGTCCTAGTGTACACAATGGAATCTTGGTATTTCAGATCATTGATTGGCTTTAACATTTTGACCATGCAGCTTCACATCAGTTATATCAAACACATAGTATGATCCCTACATAAGCTAAATATGGTTATAGCCGGTGGTCTCATTTGATTTGGTTTTGGTCCAGGAAATGTTTTAGCTCTGCAGAAAAAGATTACCTGAAGAGTGTTTGCAGATGAACTTCGATGCAGGTAGATGAAGTCTTCAACAACACCCATTGCTACTATATTGGACCCCTTTTCTGCTGTTATAGACATTTGGGGCTCATAATTCCTTCTCAAATCCTGTAAGAGACATTTATCTAAGTCACTCTCTTTAGTTTGTCACATTGTGTCAACAGTTATTATAGTTTTTACCTTTATATTGGACATCTCAACATGGGTGGCTGAGCTATATAACATGTCTTTGTACACAACCACTGAATTGATGGGCTTGTTTTGAATTCTCCAGCTCCTCGTTGGTGCTCTGATCTCTTTCTCCCGTTTATTTGTGACGATTAGTTCCTGAACAATTATGTTACTTTGTGTATTTATAATTCAGCATCATTTGGATGAAAGGCAAGAGATATATGGCAACACATACCTGTATGCTTGTATCTACGCATCCTATATAAATCTTTCCTTCAACTGCGACCATACTCTTCACACCTTTACCTTTGAAGATACTTTGAGATATTCTTGATGAATCAAGCAGCTGTTTAAGTTGGAGTTGGAAATTATTATATGATATTTTTATGTAATAGTCTCTGCCTAGCCTTCTTGTGGCATAATGAGAGATATCTACCTTCATTTTGTGTCCCTTGGTTATGACAAAGATCATATTTCCGTATGCTTCCACTTTCCTTATTGATTCTTTCGTTTTTATGACTTCAGCACATTCCAATTTTCCTTTAACTATCTGCCATACCTATGTAAAAGAAGGTAAAACACATATATATATATATATATATATACACATTTTAATTTACCTATATATGTTTTCTGGAAACAAAGAGTAAAATCATTATCATACCCTGATAGTTTTATCTGCAGATCCACTTAAGACACTCTCTCCTGATTCAGAGAGTGAAAAGCATGTAACGGTGCTTTTGTGCTCCTTGATGTCCCATAAAAGTGTAGCTAATTTCTTATTCACATTCCACACCTGATATATAATCTTGCATGCTCAAGGTAAGGTTTATTTTAAGCATTAATCTTCCTATGTAATTATTATATTAAAGTATGATACATACCCTGATTGAACCATCTGAGTATCCACTAAAGAGCAAGCCTTTATGGTAAATGAGGGCTGTTACAGCTCCACTGCCAGATTGATGCATCTCTATGGTTTGTGTATGAACACAAGATATGCGCTGGTCCTATATATCAATATTGAAATTTTCAGAATTATGAGTTCATGTGTGACCAATAACTCCTGACATCTAAGACTTGACTATGATTCTGTTACATGGTTGGTAGAGATTGTAATAATTTATATGCAGGTGAAGAAAGACTTACTGATTTGCTGAATAGATAATATGTTGCTTTATGCAATTCGTCTGCCATCCAAGTCACATGTGAAAGACGTCTCAAAGACTCTCTAACTCCTTCCGAAAAATTGACTAATTTGTGGATTCCTGTGTGAACATTACACTTTAGTATAAAACTTACAGTCACGTGCTTTAGTTTGGTGTCAAAAATTAGGAAATTCACCTTTGCCAGAGCTAAAATTGTAGATGCATATACAAGAAAGAAGTCTTTCTTCAAGCTCCAAACCAGGGTGTAGAAATTGTGCTATCTCATCAAGTAAGACTTCACATGCTGAGTACTTTAAACTATTTGGACCTTTGGAAATCTCTATACTAAGCCATGCAATGGCTATAAGACATGCCTTTGAAACACTCTTGTTTTTACTCTTCAACCCTTCTTGTAAACCACAAAACGTGGCTTTGCCTGTATCAATAATTCTTCTTGCTATTTTACAACACCATCCATCTATTCCTGGATCCTGCAGAAGTTATGAAGTTTTCCATAATTCTCACTCTTTTTGTCTTGGCTTGTTAGTTATTAGTGGAATGTTAAAAGTTTTTAAAAAGTACCTGTAAGCATTCATCTGACCAGTTGATGTTTCTTATCATATTCATGTGTGACATAGAAGTTAGACCCCCTCTTTTCATCAGCCAAGCAGCAGTGTACGGTTCTCCTGTCCATGAATAAGTTCCACCGATATTCGAAAGAATGGATGTTGATAAAAGCTGCATATTTGAGCCTTCACTATATGTAACTGCATCAAGTAGAGCTCTGGTAGCTTCGTTTCTGTACTTTTTGTTCTCAGGTGGGGAATCCTGTAGAGAATTTTGATACTTAATTATCTACTTAGAGGTGGAATCAACAAGATACAGGTTTTTAATGTTCAGAACTAACCAGTGCATTCAACTGAAGCAAGATATCTGCTGCAAAGATCTTGTGATCACCCTGAAATTGTTTAATACACTGCAATAATGTATCTCTGATGTCAAAACTTCCTTCTTTCTTGATCTGCTGCAGAATCTTAATTGCTGATGACCTGAAATTGGAAGTATGTCATATGAAAAGTGTGACTGGTAGTCTAGGATGACAAGTTTTTTGCTGAGATATATGTATACCTTGGTATCTTCAGGGCCTCATGAAGAAATTGAAGAGCAATGAAAATCTCTTCTCTGTCTTTGCTCTGCAGGAGATGCGCAAAAGGAGCCACTCGAGTATGCTGATAGATATACTTCCTGTTAAGTCCATCAAACTGCATGCATTTTACCAAAATACTGGCCAAGGAGATGAATTCCCCTGAGTTTCCACTCTTTGCAACATCAAGAAGTCCACAAAGGACAGAAGGAGAGCTGATTGCAGCCAAGTGCATTGTGTTTGTAGCATGATCAAAAGCAGTAATAAGAACTTCAATGATCATCAATGATGCCGCAGGCGGCGTCAAAAGAGGAGGTGACGGTCTAAATGTGTAACAAGAAGAAGAAGAAGAAGAAGAAGAAGTGGATGCAACAACATCTACAAGAGCTGGTAACAGCTCAAGACTCTTTATTTCCGTTGGAGATGGCTTTATCAGGTAGATGAGAATAGCTGCTTCTTGAACATTTTGTTTCAGGGCATTTGCTAAATGACTTAAATTCAAACCTTTCCTCTTGACCTCCTCAAGAGCTGTTCGATTGACTGATACGATCTTGGTAAGTGCAGTCATGGATGCCTTTATCACAGTTTTCTCCTCGGAACTAGAAATAGCCATAAAAAGCTGATCCAGAATGACATCTTTTAGCATGCTATATTTGAATCCTTCTTTTCTGTTCAGCATTTGATATATCATTGTAACCTCTGAGACATATTTCTCATCTGCATTCCCTAACACTTCCTTTATCAAGCTCTGAAGGTTCTTCCATAAATCCATTGTTGAAGCTCTTCTTGAACGCGTCTCAAGTCCATTTCCTCTTTTTTTGGTATGCAAATTTCTCCTCATTCCTTCAAAAGTTATGGACCCTTTATGTCCAAATACTGAAATCCCTTCCTCTTCTATGTCAGTATTCCAAATTTTCTTTGATTGTTGGGTCTGGATATCAAAGATGGAACGGTTAAAATTACCGATAAAACTTTGGGATCTGTTGGCTAATGTATCCTCATTATATGCTTTGTTTGCTTCCTTGTGAGCTTGTTGTTGAGAAACACAAAAGATGTTTGCTAATGTGTCCTGATTCACAATTAGTGGAAGATGTTAATTTGTCATTCTATATATTTCTCTGAACTTTTAAGCACTGAAAGTGTTCGGTTAGAGAAATTACCGTGCCAATGTCTTCTCTAGTATCTAGCTGAGCCTCGTTCAAGAATTCATAAAGGACTCTTGTACTTTTTCCAAGCTCTGGATTGTAATCTTCTTGCAGGTTACAATCCAAACATGGAAAACCTTGGAAGTTATTTGAAGATTGTTCAATCTTCCTTGATGCTTTGATTTTGTTGAAGATGTCATTAAGCTCATCCTCTTGCAAATCAACACTGTGGAGGTTCTGGTACTGCAGTAATTTTTTCAACATGGAGACCAAGAAGGTATATGTTACTGTTTGCCCAATTTTTACGATTAGATATTACTGAGTATCACCATGAACTAATGACACCTACCTCACAGGTTTCCGACAACGCTAACTTCTCTGCAACTGAATGTCCAATAGCTGCAAAATTTCCTTGCCTGTTCATATGTAGAGGTTAGGCACATAAGATTTGAATGGAAGACTCAACTTCTACCAATAATGAAAATGCTTAAAAAAGATGATATGATTACTGGATTTTACTGTTGGATTTATTTTCAGTTCCAGGAAGCAAAGATGAAGAGAAACAGAACCATACCCGTATTTTTTCGGTCTCCTGCGAAGCGGTTTCTCACTACAATCACTAGGGCGCTGATGAATCTCTCCGAAGGACATGACCTGGTAATAAGTTGCTTTATATTTATACTTCCTTGCAATCTCTCTGATCTCTTCATCTGACTTGTACACACCAGGAGTGAAGAAAATGCTCTCGCAGAGTTCCGGGGCAATGTCAGTTCTTACAATCTCCGGCGAGACCAAAATCGACTGGAGAAAATGTAATGTGGTCTGCAAGGAATCACCTTGTAGAAAGCTTACAATGGAGAGGTAAAAGTAAGAGAAAGCAACCAAGACTGTGTTTGGAACACCTGAAGTGGTGGTCCCTTGTTCGTCAAGCAACGCAGGCATTTGAAGCATTCTCTCAGAGTTTCTCAGACGAGAAATCTTATCTTCTGAGCATTCGGGTTGTATGGAAGCTTCGATGCTATCGATTCCCCAATAGAGATTAGAGAGAGCAGAGTGTTCAGAAGAGAATTCAAACAGAGTATTCTCTTCTTCAATGCTCAGCAATGTGATGCATTTCTGCTTAAGGGAAATCCATGCTTCGGAGTCTGATATGAAGCCGAGAATGTAGTCGTTGATCGAAACTACAATCGAATCAAGAGATGAATTCTCATTACAGGAATTGAAACTCGAGTGAGTAGGTGAAAGGTAAGCCATTTTTCACATACTTTGTTGCAGACAAGTTTTGATGCTTTTATGGGATAAGATGAGAGAGGAAATGAAGTTAGAGAATAGAGAGAGAGAGAGAGTGTGTATGTGAGAACAATGTAGTCTCGTGAAGGAACCAGCCAAACTCTAGAAAAAAGAAAATGATTGGTCCTACTTTGTAATCTTTTGCTGTCATAAGGACACAACAACAAAAGTCAAGAGTGTTGCGTGTGTTTGAGGAAAACGTAAGAGAAAGATCCTAACTTTTTAATCATATGATTCATATTACTATAATTCAGTTTTCACTTCCCAACCCTCGTCTCATTAAATTCTGTGTATAAGTTGACTTTCTCAATTAATTATCACGTCAATGTGTGCCATATATGAAAGGTTTCCGCAGTAACCTATAATAAATCTGCACTAGGTGTGGAACTTGGACCAATAACATAGCTTGGAGAAATGAATGGAGGAAAGGCCAGTAGACCACTAATCAACTATTTCACAACTTACACCGTAAGAATTGGAGAATATGACATGAATGAAAAGTGTGATAGTTTTGTTTCTGATGTTGTTAGCTTAATGGATAGGAAAATGTTGGCTTATAGATGCTAGGTTTAATGAAGGGATTTATTGTGTCCAAGACTCATTTGTAGCTTTTTTTAGATTATATAAGAAAATGGTTAAAAATTTGGGCCCATGAAAAAGAAGGGAGTTTGAGAATTTTCTGTCACGGGGAAAGAAATGAGTATTGGAAAATAGAATGACAAATACTATATAATTAAAAAAATGATCAAAGTGCTCATTTCCCTCCCATTTCTCGCAATCCAACAAATTGATTTTTGATTCTTATGTCCTTTGTTTTGGTGTTAATAGTGATCGATGAAAGCTATGGGATTGGATCTTGTTTAAGATCGTATTTGTTATGTTCGGTTTACATTCAAATTTGGTTAAGATATAAGTTTACATTGTTCAAACGCAATATGTGAGGGTTAATATATATGATCATAATTTCCCATATATATTCTTGGTAAAGTTATTAGTCATGTACACAAAGATATTTTTATTTTCTTAGCAAAAAAAAAAGAAGATATTTTTATTTCAAATTGACTAGCTAGGTGTTATTCAAAAAATATTCAGAGACTTAATTTATATTGATCCAACTAATAGTCCTACATTGTTATTAATAGTGTGATTGACTGATTGGTGAGAGTTTTACAAATTCTAGCTATACAACTTTTGCAATAATTTCAAATCTAATGATGTTTTATTATGGTGGATATAGCTTCCACCTAAACTTGACGTCGCTCACAACATTTTTTTATTCATTGAATTATTTTTTTCTAAAGTTACAATTGTAATATTATTAAAGAATTTTGTTTTCCACATTAAGAGAAACAAAAAAATTAAACATGTGATATCTACATACATACTAGAACCGAATTCTACAGTTATAACCTTAACCAAACGAATGTTAAATCTTAAGTTTAAAATTATTTAAACAGACAATATCTTAGTAGTTCCTTACATTTTATTTTATTTTTCACAAGTCAAGTTGTGGTCAGCAAATTTAAGTTCTTTTGAATCTTA
This sequence comes from Erysimum cheiri, assembly GCA_900406345.1. NCBI lineage: Eukaryota > Viridiplantae > Streptophyta > Magnoliopsida > Brassicales > Brassicaceae > Erysimum > Erysimum cheiri. The sequence goes on from OVAQ01000452.1 coordinate 9,088, forward strand.
GTTTTCATAATTGTAAATGAGGTAGAAAATTTGGAAGAAACACGCATGAGGAATGCTTTAAACTTTTGAAAAAGACAAACGCGTCCCTCGTTACCCTATAATCTCTTAAAAAAGCCACAACAAACCAATTCTCAAGTCTCTCCATTTTAAACTGTAAACCCAAAAAAGAGAAAAGCAAAAGCAAAAAACACTCTCTGCGATTCACACACACACTCCGTACTAATGTATCAAGATCGGCAAGGCGTTGTAGGCGGCGGAGGCGGATCTGCGCCACACGGAATCATACTCGCCGTGGTTGTTGCATTGGTAGTGCTTGTTCCGTTCTTCATCGGAGACGGTGGTGAAGCCATTACAGATGCGATCGCGGAGCTTCTTAGTCCTGTGGGACTTCTCTTGCTTCCCATCATCCTTCTCCTCACTATCCAGTTTCTCTCCTCGGAACGTGGTTCTTTCGTATCGGCCATTTTCTCCACCGGAGAACCCGAATCGATTCACCGGGTCAGCGGATCTCCCGTTGGTGTGGCTCTCTTCCTCGTACTCATCTTGTTCTTACTCTACAATCGCTTCTCTATCTTCGGCGGAGATGATGGTTCTGATGACTGATGCGACGTCGTTTTTTCAGATCTAGTTTTTTCCCTCTTTTTTTCTTTTTGGGGAAATACAATAAATTTATTTCTTTACTATTCGATTGTGTTTTTAATTTTTACTATTTTGTTTGACAGTTGAAGTCAAACTATACAACAGCAGTGTCCATATCATATGTAGGTACGCACGCGAGTCACGTGACATTGCTGATGAGAGTGAACTGAGATTGTAGTATAATTTACGTAAATGCCAACGTCACATGTGAATGTGATTATTGATTCATTCGTATTGAACTTTTGATTTAGTTCTTGTTTTGGAATTTCAAAATAAGTATGCCAATGCGTTTAACCATGATCTCAAATGCTCAAGTTTTTAGTGTATTCAAATTAATTTAGGTAATTGATGGTATGATAATTGATGAGAAATAGAGATAAGTTTTAATGTAGTATGTATAAACAAAATGGTGATATATGAGGAGCGAGCATATTTGATGGGAGTTTCAGACTCGTCACCACATGAGACCACGTGAGAACTGAGTATAGCAGAGACATTTTTCTGATTTCTCATTTGCAATTCTATAGAATAATAATTTCGTATTACGCTTTTTCCTACTGTTCATGTTACCACTCAAAAAGGAAAATTCTCTAAGACAAAATTCATTAATTTTTAACAACAATCTATAAGTACAATAATAATAATATTAAAATCAAAGTATATTTGCCAGTAAGAAGTAGTAAATGTTTAATAAATAATTCGGTTTTCACTATCAAGCCTCATCAGAGAACCACATTGTTACCCTTTTTGTATGTACATCAAAATACCAACTCCATTAACTTACTCAGCACTATCTATCTATCTTACATGAACAAGACCTTTCAAAACTATTCTTCAGGAGTTATCTTCTTTTGCTGCCATCACTCAGCTTTCAGTTGCAGGATCTCCTTGGCTGTCCTAAGCCGAAAATATGGCATTTGTTCCTGCGGACAAAAAAAAAAATCACACAAACAGTTTCTATTTTAAGTAGTCTTTAAGTCTCTCACAATGACACTGACCTACTAAAGACAATGGCAGGTTTAGTTAACTTCCTGCGATTTTACCTGAGTGAAACAAAGATCCTGATTTCTGCTGTAGAAGTCGATGTATTTCAGCATAAACATTCCACAATCGAATCTACAAAATGCAGAGCAAAGTTAACAAAAGTTATTATGGATGTATGAACTAGTAGGCAGTAGCTGACATCTTATTAGGAATATGATACCCATTTCTCTGCATAGGAAGGTCCTGGACATATTCTTGTCTCCATCCACTTAGATCAACGTCTACTTGACTCTTGTCACTAACTTCATCGACAAAATATCTAGCCTGGCAAATGAAAAACTATAGAATCAGGATATACATGTTATGACACTAAAAATGGTTTCACTCACTGATATATTACCAGTGCATCGAGGATTTTAGGCTCCCTTCCTTTGAATGAGTCGAGATACTGGAATTTCCGGTCCTTTATATTAATAACAGCCAAAGTCCAGTGGATGTTCATATGGATAGGGATAAATATCTGACAAGAAACAAGGGCTCTTAGATGGTTAATGAAAAAAGAGTTTGAACATCTCAAAACAGGAGTGTAATATAGAGTATAATAGCAGAAAGAGTTTGAACATCTCAAAACAGGAGTGTAATATAGAGTATAATAGCAGAAGAAACACACATCAAGCTTACCTTGTCACATTTTATGAGATGGTAGCCCAACTTCTTCATTGAAGTCCATCTTCTGACTGCACCGTAGTTGTATCCAGTCCTCGAATTAAATAACTGAGGTGTGATTTAAGGTTATGTCTTCTCGTTAAGTTTCATGAGCATATATAGGGGCTAAAACCAATAATTCATTAGCCATAGGAATGGGTATAACCTTAGTGAAGAAAAATGTATTGAAAAAATGACAATTTAGAAACTTGGTTGGTTCTCTTGCTTCCCTTTCTTTCAGCAATACCAGATAAAGATTAATGACCTATACAGAACAAAGTCCAAGATTTTACTAAATCATAGAGATTCTAAATGGACAAGATTATTATATTCACTCTCTAAGAAAGAAATCATTTGAGATTTTAGATGTGCTCACTAACCTCATCGTTCAACCATTCACCTGGTTTGAGGCACCTCAGGATTTTCCCTGTAATGTCAATATTTGAGTTCTTATGTGTGACCAAGATGTTCCTGCAGCCAGAGACGTTTATAGCATTACATAACAAAAACAAATATGTATTCTCAGAGCAAGTAAACAAGAGACCAAGAATCAAAATCATACGAGTCATTAGCTAAGAATGCACGCTTGACTGCTGTCTCCTCCTCTCTAGAAAGAGGTAGAAATGCCTCACGTTGTAAACGAACAATGAGGTAACCCGACTTCACAAAATTAAAAGAAACCAACCGATTCATAATCACGAAGCATAAATGATTAAACTTTAGCCACCACTATAAAGATAAAGGGAAATAGCCAAACCTCTACTGGTTCTTCATTCTGTTTCCAAAAAGAAAACAAGCTTCGCAGTAAAGCACAAACTCTGTCTTTCAAAACATCACCACAGCCTCTGACTTTCAGTTTCGAAGTCCGGTTCTTAGCACTCTGGAGAAGCTTTCTATATGCTTCAAAACTCGTGACATCAGTCACAGGGCGATTCAATAGTGAACTATTAGCTTGGGAACCATCATCATCCACCATCAAGCTCCCATTTTTCATATTGACAACCTCAGGATATAATCCATTTCTCATCTCAGCTTTCTCTTCCACCTCGTCCACCTCCATAGCCACGTTTTCAACAACGTCACCCTCCATACTTCTATCTCCAAGCTCATCGTCAACACCAATCACTTGTCTATCCGTTATATAGCGCTCATGCAAATCAAGGGCATTTCGTTTTAACAAGTCACAGTTCGTTGTGAGAAAAGCTCCAAACGCATTACCAGAAACCTGCCTTGTGCTACGATCTCGACCTATCTGTCTTGTCATAGTAGAGAGATCGCTCCGTGAAGGCGCATGAACTTGTCTCCGCAACGGAGATTTCACTTCTGGGTAACGGTAATTTCCTGGAGACATATGGCTTCTTGACGAATGTGAGGAACTGGAAGGATTTAAAGCAGCGTTGGATTTGTGATAACTGCTCATGCCATCCACTGGTCTGAAACAGGAACCATAACCCTAGAAATTTCCCACAAACTGAAAGGTCAAATTCCCCAATTCAGGGTTCAAATCCCTAGAAGTAACTCGGGAGCAAGCAAGTTTCCGACTCGCGACGTTCCCGATGACGACCGGGTATACAAAATAGGGTAGACCCGACCCGACTCGACTCGACTCGACCCGGCGGTTTTATTTTGCAAGAGATAGGTCAAACTCAAATCTGTTGACTTTTTCGCGTACCCTCTAGACGGAAAGGAGGTTTCTGGCTGGTGTTCCTTGTATTCTGCTAAACCTATGTTGTCCTTCTCGTTAAACCCTCTCTACTCTCGTCTCCTGAAAGCTGGGCCTTTCACTTCAGAATTTCGTTACAAATTAAAGCTTTGATTTTTTTAGTTGTTATCTTCTTCGATCGTGTTGAACTTTGAGATTAATCGGCGGTTTGGAACACAAAAGTCAGGAAGATGCGGATGCTATTAAGACCAGGTACTCTGTTCATGTGCATGTCAGTTTCCGAAATTCTCAATATTTGATGAACATGGGTGTATAATCTGGTAGATATTGAGCTGAATTATTCTTTGGTTGGATTCGCAAGCACACAATGTTTTTTTTTTTTTTTTTTCTTCTCTCATTAGTATAAATTAGTTTGATCCAGATTTGCGTTATTTTTGTCTTACGATGCAGGAATTATATTCCACACGGATACAAAAACCTCTCGTGTTGTCGCAGTCTGTAAGTACTTATCTTCTTTGTCTGATAATGGCGAAAATCATGAGAAACCATATACATTTGAGGGTAATAGGCAAATTCTTAATGAAATTTGCAATGTTTTGGAGACTGGTCCATGGGGACCTTCAGCTGAGAATGCTCTATCTGCTCTAAACTTTAAACCACAACCAGAATTTGTCATTGGGGTTTTACGGAGGCTGAAAGATGTTAATCGGGCCATTGAGTATTTCCGATGGTATGAGAGAAGAACAGAGCTGCCTCATTGTCCCGAATCATACAACTCCTTGCTTTTGGTGATGGCTCGTTGTAGAAAGTTTGATGCTTTGGAACATATTCTTGGAGAAATGAGTGTTGCAGGATTTGGCCCTTCTGTTAACACTTGTATTGAGATGGTTTTAAGCTGCGTTAAGGCGAATAAGCTTAGGGAAGGTTTTGATGTCGTGCAGATGATGAGGAAATTCAAGTTCCGACCAGCGTTTTCAGCTTATACAACTCTTATCGGTGCTTTCTCAGCAGTTAATCATTCTGATATGATGTTGACACTCTTTCAGCAAATGCAGGAGTTAGGGTATGAACCTACTGTTCATCTGTTTACAACATTGATTCGGGGCTTTGCCAAAGAGGGTCGAGTTGATTCTGCTCTATCTTTGCTTGATGAGATGAAGAGCAGCTCTCTTGATGCCGACATTGTTCTTTATAATGTATGTATAGATAGCTTTGGTAAAGTGGGCAAGGTTGATATGGCATGGAAATTTTTTCATGAGATTGAAGCGAATGGTTTAAAGCCTGATGAAGTCACTTATACTAGCATGATAGGAGTTCTGTGCAAGGCAAACAGACTGGATGAAGCTGTGGAAATGTTTGAGCATTTAGAGAAGAATAGACGGGTCCCTTGCACTTATGCTTACAACACGATGATTATGGGTTATGGTTCGGCTGGAGAATTTGATGAAGCATACAATCTCCTAGAGAGACAAAGGGCAAAGGGGTCTATACCGAGTGTGATCGCATATAATTGCATTCTTACATGCTTAAGGAAAATGGGAAAAGTGGACGAAGCTTTGCGAATGTTTGAAGAGATGAAAAAGGACGCTGCTCCAAATCTTTCAACCTATAATATTCTCATTGACATGCTGTGTAGAGCTGGTAAACTTGACTGTGCTTTTGAGCTACGCGATTCTATGCAGAAGGCTGGTCTGTTTCCTAATGTTAGGACTGTGAACATAATGGTTGATCGGCTCTGTAAATCCCAAAAACTAGATGAAGCATGTGCTTTATTTGAGGAGATGGATTATAAGGTTTGTACCCCAGATGAGATTACATTTTGCTCCCTTATAGATGGCTTAGGGAAGGTCGGAAGAGTTGATGACGCTTACAAAATCTACGAGAAGATGTTGGATTCTGATTGTCGCACTAACTCTATTGTTTACACATCCCTCATAAGGAACTTCTTCAACCATGGTAGAAAAGAAGATGGGCACAAGATATACAAGGAGATGATCAATCAAAATTGCTCTCCTGATTTGCAGCTTCTTAATACGTACATGGATTGCATGTTTAAGGCTGGAGAACCAGAAAAAGGAAGGGCGATGTTTGAAGAAATCAAAGCCCGTCGGTTTGTTCCAGATGCTCGAAGCTACTCGATTTTAATTCATGGACTAATAAAAGCAGGATTTGCAAATGAAACTTATGAGTTGTTTTATTCCATGAAAGAGCAAGGCTGTGTCTTGGACACACGTGCTTACAATATTGTCATAGATGGTTTCTGCAAGTGCGGAAAAGTTAACAAAGCTTATCAGCTGCTGGAGGAAATGAAGACAAAAGGTTTTGAGCCAACTGTCGTTACGTATGGTTCAGTCATTGACGGGCTTGCAAAAATAGATCGGCTTGATGAAGCTTATATGCTCTTTGAGGAAGCAAAATCAAAGAGAATAGAGCTAAACGTGGTAATTTACAGTAGTCTTATTGATGGGTTTGGGAAAGTTGGTAGGATAGATGAAGCTTACCTTATCTTGGAAGAGCTTATGCAGAAAGGATTAACACCTAATGTTTATACATGGAACTCATTGCTTGATGCATTGGTCAAAGCTGAGGAAATCAACGAAGCCCTTGTCTGCTTTCAGTCGATGAAAGAATTGAAATGCACTCCAAACCAAATTACTTACGGTATCCTGATAAATGGTCTTTGTAAGGTCAGGAAGTTCAATAAAGCCTTTGTCTTTTGGCAAGAGATGCAGAAACAGGGAATGAAACCCAGTACTATTTCTTACACCACCATGATATCGGGACTTGCAAAGGCTGGGAATATTGCAGAGGCTGGGGCACTCTTTGATCGGTTTAAGGCAAACGGTGGTGTTCCAGACTCTGCTTGTTATAATGCCATGATTGAAGGTCTAAGTAACGGAAACAGGGCAATGGATGCTTTTTCTCTTTTTGAGGAAACACGTCGAAGAGGATTAAATATTCATACCAAGACCTGTGTTGTTCTTTTGGATACTTTGCATAAGAATGATTGTCTTGAGCAAGCAGCTATTGTTGGAGCTGTTTTGAGGGAAACGGGAAAGGCACGGCATGCTGCACGATCTTGGTAGACAGTTATCGATAATCTCATTTTTTGTAAGGACAACCAACCAAAGACGTCTTGGGTTATGTCTGATCCCAGTCATGTGAGCATTCTGAATCACAAAGAATCCCAAGTATCTGGAGAGGACAATGTTTGCTTGACCTCCGTCAATATTCTCACCGAGAAAGATGGGTGTTCCTCACTGGAAACATGCTTCAATCTGTGGAATAAAGATCAATAAACACCAGATAACTACTTCTGTTTCTCTTCTTCGTTTGATTCAGCTCTTGTGAACCATCAAAATCTTCATGGTAACTTCCCAATCCAGATGCATCTTTTGCGCTCTTTCTTATGTCGTACCTGCACATTCAGATTGTTATGATTGTCACTTTTTGCAGGATTTGATTGGAGACTCTTGCCCGGTCTATAGTCTTGGTATGAGCTCTTATTCATCACAAAGGTTGTATTTTCTCTGACTCAAGAGCCAGCTCCTTACGCAGTGTAAGAAGCAGAAATCTTAAAGAAGATTGGGATTAGAAGTGAATTTCATAAGAAAATGCCTGTTTTGCTGTCTTACACTGCAATATAACAGTGCACCAGTTTTGATATTTTTATAGCTATGTTAGGTTGTAAAGGCCTTTTCTCTTTTGAAAACATTGTATTGCTTTGGTAGATCTGCAGCTTTTGCTGGAGCCGAAATATAAACATCCTTCGACTTCATCTTTTGCTACTTGCATAATATGTTATTACTCTGTTTTCTTACATTTCTTTTAATTGATAAAGTTCTCTAACGATTCTTGCTCGAGGGAAATTTAATATATCATTTTATCAAACCAAAGAACTCGACTCACAAAGACTATTATTGTATGTTTTTCTGATAAAGAACTCGATTCTTCTTTCATTGTTTACATTACGTGTGGATGTTATTTGAGTATAAAAGATTAAAGATCATCTGGCCCTGTGGGTTGATGGTAAAGATAACCTTAATTAATTGATAAGTTTGGATGTGGAAAAAAAAAACACACACACAAAGGTGCAGAGACTATTACATGGAAGCAATGGGAATGATGAGATCTTTCCATGCTCATCATTTAGATAGAACCATACCCAAACTCACAAGACACCAAAAACATTTTTACCTTTTTGACGTTACACAGGAATCCCAATCTCACCTTCATTTCACTTATTAGCTTTTAGAGCTGGGCACTCGGGTTTTGTGGCGGTTGTTGTAGTAACTCTTCTTCTAATTCATCGTTTTGTGTTTGTATGTCCTGCTCACAGTAGATGCATATATTGATACACATAAAAAGAAACCAGTCATACCTATTCTAGTTGCTGAATGCATTTTTACCTGTGTATTTAGCTCCCGTTGTGGTTGTAGAGGTGGTTCTTGTGCAACAGGGTATGCTTGTGGCTGAGACATTCTATAATAAGGTTCTTTCAGATCGAATTTGCAAGTCGATGATTGGAGGATTCCGCCTTGACTTGCACCGGGACCCCACATTTTAGCTGTTAAAAGACCAATAGTTTTGTTATCAGATCAGAAAAATAAGTTGAAAGTTGGATGATGGTGATGATGGAAAACGCAAGAAAAAGCAAATTGGACCTGATAAAGTAAGATCTATGGAGTAACTCTGAGCACTGTGAGCAATCAAATGAAGTCTACCAGTGATCTCTTGACCTGCCATCACGTAAATAGGCTGAGAGAGAACACATCTGATTTGGTACCAATGCGTTGTAGGTGCACCAGGAGCAGTCGTGAGCCATCTTTGGACCGTGCTGTTGGAAAACAGAGTAAAAACGAGTTTGAAATATAAATCTTCATTTGTAAAGATAAAAATGAAAGTGAAAAGTTTTGACTGAAGAAAAATAAGAAGCAAAGTTACCTCCCGTCGAAGAGAACGTCGAACCAGCAGGCAAGTCCATGCACTCTGGTGCACATGGAAGCAGTGAACTTCAACGGGATATCAATCTCGTAAAAATCTTCTTCCTATGAAAATAAAGGAGTAAAATGAGAATGAAAGTCATTCACCCGCACCACAAAAAATAAAATTTTTTGACATAGTGGAAGGCTGAGGAACAGTCTTTAGTAGCGTAAATATACCTTCATTTGAGTGAAATCTATCATGTGAAACATCGGAGGAGCCACTAATAATCTCGGATCAAATGCATCAACCACGGGCTGTAAATCCATAGATATGATTCATTGATACCGGTTATGATGAGAATAATCAAATAAGTTAGTTGGTGATAAACATATTTACAATAATGCTGGGGTGTAAATAGATATACCTGAGAAAAATAACCTTGGTGTGCTGATCCATATAGAGGTGTCAGATCAACTCCATAATAGTTCTGCTGTTGCCAAAACATAGCCTGCATAGAGGAGGAATGTGTATTATATTGAATGCTTAAGACTGCATACAAAAATTAAACTAACCCAGCATATTTTGGCAACTTTTCTTGGAAAATAGTTCTTAGAATAAAAAGTGGCATTTCGTACCTTATTTGCCATCTCAATAAATAAGAATTCATCAGAAAAAGGTGCCATGTGAATCCTACAGTGATTAAACTACATGAGTGAAGACATAGTAAGAAAAAACAAAAAAGAAATGCTCTTAAAGGTTGACTTTACCTTCCGACAGTGGGAAACATTTTGCCCTTTGGAGTCATAAAACGATCCCTAGCAATTACATACGATTCTAACATTCTCTCGTTGACCAATAAGGTGCCTGATTCAAAATATAAGACATGTCATTCAAATGATTAACTAGTGTTGTTTTAACACATTTTTTCTCTGACCAAGGTTTGGATGGTCTAAAGATTCTAAGTTTCTAGTTTTCAAGGAAAAAGACACATTTAAAGTTTGTCTCTAAGTCACATACCCATTGGTTCAGAGATCAAAATATCTGCTTTCTCAGGCAACTCGATATCCTCAACTTTGCCCTTGATGACCTACACTTGTGCCAGCATCAACAACATCAGAAAAATGCATATAACACAAAATATACTGACCAAACCAAATTAGAAGTCTTACTGTGATCCGTTCAGCGAACAATGGGTTTCCAGCAATCAGCTTACGTGCATACTCGGCCATTTCTGAAGCTTCAACCGCATACACATGCTTGGCACCAGCCTAATTAAGTAGAAAATATAGATATGTATGAAGAAGACAGAAGCAAAAATGCACAAGTACCATAACCACCTGATATCTATGACAGCCGCGGTCACCAAGACATAACTAAAAAATAGTTCACATTTACTTTGTCATTGCTGCCTTTTACATTTAAGGATCACCAATTCTATTGAGTGGATTAAGGAAAGGACAGGTTGGAATAGGAGATGTAATTGTAAGAAGAGAGTGCGGACTTCTCAATACACAAGTCATCTTTATTCATTTTCTAGCTTTACAGGTATAAATTCTGCCAATCTATCAACTTATTCTTGTCCGAGCATAGCAAAATCTTAGTTCTGTAACCTTTAGCCTAATTATTGCATACCTGGGCAGCAAACATTGACAAAATGCCACTCCCAGCACCCACATCGACCACAACCCGACCAGCAAAATCTGAACGATTCTCCATGACTGCAGCATAATATGTACCTGAAGACATGAATGAGGTTCATAAAGAGCTATCCCAGGCCAAACAGCGGTGAGAAAAAACAACAGAGATTCTTAGGATGGATTTTCATCCAAAACAATAAAGAAAACTGGAACAGTTCTGAGACAACAATACATCAAGGCCAGATATTTACCTGTCCTCACATAATCTTGTAGCATATTTTGCTGATGTAGAAGTTGTCCATAATAATGGAAATACATTTTGGCCGATGACGCCTCTATCTTATTGTCGAACTTGCTTTTATTAGCTGAAACCATTCCATTTTGCAAGGATGATCCTAGAAATGGAAAAATGAGAAGACAGTAAACGATTATGCATAGATTTTGAAATGGGCAATGATAGTGAAAAGTGGATAGTGGATGCACAAGTAGCCACAGAGAGAATTTGGTTGCTTTAGAGTCAAGAACAAACTTATAACTCATATAACCATGCTATAATGGATTTCAAATCTTTGTTAAGTAAAAGCCAGAAGANAGTATCTCATATAACCATTCTATAATGGATTTCAAATCTTTGTTAAGTAAAAGCCAGAAGAAAAGCGAACATAAGGCATCCATGCCGTAACATCTATAAGTGAATGGATACAAAGGCGCACCTTGAACAACATCATCCTTTCTCCACTCTTCAAATGAATCACAAAAATCCTTGCTATCCTTCTCATTTCTAAATTTTATATTGACTCCTTGGGATAATGATTTCTGTTTCAAAAAGACAAAAATTCATCATGAAGGAAAAAAAAAACATATATCTTGTAACTCATTATTGATAACGCACTCAAGAATCAATCAAGAAGGGGAGGCAAAATATATATTCTCAAAAAAGACTATAGAAATGGATTTCATAAAATACGCATAAGAAAAAGTAAATAAAATTAACGTACCTCCTCTGATGAACTCGAACTATCAGATACACAG
>OVAQ01000453.1:10599-32161 GCA_900406345.1 Erysimum cheiri
TCAATTAATAGCTGTCCATTATCTCTCTCTCCTCTTATTTTCTTTTAACACTTTTTAAAAAAAGCAAATATAAAACATAAATTCTTGAAGAAAATTTGGTTTTCAAACCAACACATTAGTTATGAGAATGAGACCTCAACAACTTGGATTTGTTTACATTCTATATGAAATGAAGCATGTACTCTAACAGCCCTATTAATTATATACAAACCTAAACTATTAAGTATTGTTACCACTAACCACCTTACAAGGTTAAACTACATTGGAACACACCTTGACAAGTAAGTTTAATGATAAAAACCAACATTAGCTAATATATCAACATCTTATCAAACCTATTTAATACTGATTAAATTTTGGATGTCACGTTTGGTTCAGCTGAGTATAACTTGATTAGTCAATTATGGTAAAGAATACAAATTGTATCTCTGAGTGTGTATGCCTAACATTCAAATAAAAGCTTAACATTTATGTAACAAAGAACAAACTCCTAAGCTAAGCTCAATAGTTTTTAGAATAAGATTGTAATTCCAAATCATTCCAAGAAGGCAAGAATAATTTAGAAAACTATGTACAAGTGAAAATGTGAAATAATGAGCAAGTTGACAAAAAAAAAAAAAGCAAGTTGACAAAAAGGAGCAAATTGCAATAAAAATGAAAATGCGGTTTCGCCTAACAGAAGAACTCAAATCAGAAGTGGAAAGAAATTTATTATTTTCAAATTCTTTCCTCAGTATGCTTCGATAATTTTGGTAACATAAACTATAAAACTTGAATAGTAAAAGAGAAAAAGAAAATAAAAATACAATTTTATTTCCTTTAATATTGTCCCCTACTTTTTCACTTTGGTTATAAATATATATATCCCCTCTTTTTTTTTTTTTTTCATTTCATAGTTTTCCCCCAATATCAACCATTTACAATTAAATTGATTTTCCCCCTCTCAAAATGAACCAAACCGGTTCAAAACAATAGCAGAATTTCAAAGAATCAAGAAACTAAACCGAAAAAAAATTAAAAAGTATAAAAATTAAAAATTATTTCACCGGTTCAACTCCAATATCTTTTCTTTCACTTTTCACTTCTGGTTAAGCAATTTGGATCTCTTCCTAGCTTCGCTATAGAGAACCACACCCATAATCGTGACGCCAAATCCTGCAATTCCCATCACCGTCACCGGATTCCTAAATATCAGAACCGAAACTCCGGCAGCCACCGCGGCTTTTCCGTTCCCCAAAACCTGCAATGTGAGAGCACTCGTGTGCTTTGTCACCAAGAAATTCGTCAAATTTACTAAATATGCCACTGTCGCATTCCCGGCTAGCAGGAAGATGATCAATGGATCCGTCCTCGCCTTTTCGATTAGAACCCTTAATACGTTTCCTTCAATGTAAAGTGTAAATGGTAGTAAGATACAAGCCGCCATTGGAGCCATGTATAGCAAAAGATTCATCGAATGTAGCTTCTCTGACTCCGACGTCAGAATTATCCCCTGCAAATTATACAAAATTCGGTTCAACCAAACCAAACCGACAACAAAAATGACGAATTCAAACTCAAATTCCGAAGTGAGATCCGAACTAGATTCAGAGGCAATTCTATTATTACCGGATTTGAACTCGAACTCCTATGGATCTACTCCAGATTTCTTGTGATAAAACCGAATTCGGACAGATTTAAGAGAGGTGTGTTGTAATAAAACCGAAACCGAACAAAATTCCTACGCAATTTCGGTTTCTATCACTAAACCGGAAATATACCAAGAAACCAAACCGATTACGATTAATGTTCATACCTGAACGACGGATTTGAGAGCTCTACCGGCGGTGGAAGCGACGCAGATGAGGAAACCAAAGAGATGAAACGAAGGTTCAGAATTAGAAGCGAGGACGATGCCGGAGACAACAGGAAGAAGAGCTAAGTAAACTTCAGTGGACTCAGTTTTACAAGTAATGAGAAAAGAGAAGACGGCGGTGAAGAAAGGCGTGGTGGCTCCAATAGCTTGATTGAAAGAAACAGGTATGTAACGAAGCGAAGTGTTGCCACAGACGACGGAGAGACAAAAGATCGCTGACAAAGAAAGGATCTTCAAGAACTGACGGCGAGATAGGATGTGCTGACGTGGCACGATTCCGGCGATGTTGATCACGGCGGAGCTATAAGCGGCGCAGGATAGCATGTGTGTCATGGTGAGGAAGATTGGGTAACGGAAACCGTAGTAGAAGAGGAGGTATTTGTTTAGGAGCAGGACTCCTATGTTTGAGCCGAACCAGGCGGCGATTATCGCCGCCGTGAGGACTGTCGGAGATACGGTGGGTGAGGAGAGGAAGAAGGGTTTGAGAGGGGAAGAAGCGGAGGAGTGTGGAGGTGTTCCGGGGATGTCTACGATGGTTGGTGCGGCTGTTCCGGCGGCGTCGAATCTCGGGTTGCTCATTCGCCGCGTTGTCCATGATTGAGCTTCAACCATTTTTTGGGTAGGGGTAAAAATGGGAATAATGAGTTTGTTTTTTTCTCCTCTCTTTCTTTTTCTAGAGAGAGAGAAAGAGAAAGTGTGAGTTTTTATCTCTTTTTGGGAGGTTTGAGATCTGAGAGTGAGGAAAGAAGAAGGAAGGAAGGAAGGAAGAAGAAGAAGGGAGATGATGAATCGGACGGCGGAGATTCAGATTTAGTTGTAGAGGTATTGGGTGATATCAGCCGTTGGATGTTATAGTTGGAGGGAATTTTTTGATTTAAAATAAAGAAAAAAAGAAAAAAACAAATCTAACAAAATTAATTTTAAGATTCGAAGTCTTGTGTTCGGAGTCCAAGCATGAGTCAGAAGTGTCGGTAGTAGGTCCACATTTGAGATCCAATGGATTGGAAGCAATCCTCTATGACGCAGCTTAATTACAACCCACTCACTCATTATTTATTAGTAGCCTCTCCTTTCAAGTTTTGTTTTAATAATTGTCCCTAATGCAATGTTTAGCAATTATTATTCTTATAATCACTAGCCCTTAATTATGATTATGTAGAATCATTCATCTAGGTTATAAGATTTTATATCATTTTCTTGGTTAGCATGTTTATATTTATATACATTTTTTTAGGTTTTTTGTCGAATATGTATATGTTTAGATTTTAAAACATACAATTTAAATTGTTTACATATTTGACCATAGTACATTTTAATAAAGCTTGTCACAAATACCAAAATCAAATCAGATCTGTGATAATAATGCGATTTTTCTTTTACATTAGCATTAATCATGCATTGACTTTATCATTGAAATGTCTAAATATGTGGTCTTAAATGTATATTATGTCATGTGCCACATGATATCTTCTACTCCATCTTTTTCAATATATTGGATGTTTTAGAGTTTAGCACAAAGATTAAGAAAAATATTATTTAATAAAAACACTCAACTAAAATAATTAAAGCAATTAAAACAATTAAAACACATGTTTACGTTTAAAAAGTTTAATCAATCATAAACAATATTGCATAAAATAATTAATATAAAATTAATCTAAAACTTGCATATAAAGTTGAAAACATCTTATATTATGAAACAAACAAAACCTTCTAAAACATCATATATTATGAAACGGATGGAGTAGTTTATTTAGTTACTAGTTTTAGTCATTAAAAATTCAATACCATGTTTGGTAAAAAACAAAATTTAAAAAGGATATAATTCCAGAAAAGGAGACTTGTGCAATATTCTTTGCAAAATTAAATGATAATTTCTGCACAATATTATGCTTCATTACATAATATTAAATTTTACAATTTCATGACTTGCCATTTTGCCAAGTGATCATGCATGCGATTGCTAAATTTCAAGGTAATAATTTTGTACGGTGACTTTAATAACAAATACTCACTTTTCCTTCAAGACAAATGGAAAAGGCAATAACAACTTGCACCACGTACGTGGATTTGACCCAAACATCCTTCATGTGAAAAAAAAGAATCATATGGTGGAGAATAAATTAATAAGTGCCTTAATCCATTACAAAATGAGAACCTGTTCGTTGACAACAAAAAAAAAAAAAATTGTCCCACATTGAAAAAGAATTCAAATATGAAGATGCAACACAGAAATCATAATTTGTTTTTGTATTATACGATATGATCTGAAGTTATATGTCCAATTTTAGGACGTGCATCTATCAATAAAATCATTTTCTCGTTATCACATCGGTCCATACCCATTTTCTCAACGCAAGTATATATAGAGAACTCCAAACTAAAATTACAAATAAATATGTAGACATATACAAAATGAAGGTATACGAGTGTGTGTTATAGGAAGGAGCTATCTTTACTTAGAAGGACCAGCAAACTTGATCTGTCTTTTTGGCTCTTTGCATTCCATAAATAAATGAAATGTCTATTTTTGTAAATTGCCTTAAGACAAAATCCAGTGAATGATAAATGATTACAGCACGTCACTTAGTAAGAAAACTTCGAATGATGGATGCCTACGTATATGCTTATGAATTATGATATCAAATCAACTAACTAGCTAATCCTTATATTTTTATAGTAATTAGACTAAATAAATAAGTATGTACCTTCATAACCAAAAAAGGTATGTATCGACTCAGCAATAAAAACCACAGAAATTACACAAAATGTTTAAAGTTTAATGATAAGTTTTCTGTCTTATTTTTTAAGTTTTAATACTACAAGCAAGATAAAAAAAAAAGGAAAAAAAAAAACACAGTATATGATTATGATAAATTTCGCTGACTATGTGAGATTTTATGATTTAAGAAGAGAATATTTCTAGCAAGCATATCACATGTTCTTTTTTTTTTTTTTTGGACAAAAACATATCACATGTTCTTGGTATTCAAAATCCTATGATTTAGATACTTTTTACGTTTACAAGAATAAAAAACTATGTGGGGCAGATTATTGTAGGAACCATTTATTTCCATGTGCGACCCAATTTGAGGGGCCCAAAAACAATGGAACTAAAGCTAATTGCGTAGGGCCGTGACAACGAAACATTATCTAAAACATTTGGTCAACAATACATAAAGCAAAAACTAACTCGACCATTGGCTTCGCCCGGGTTCGAACCGGAGACCTTCAGTGTGTTAGACTGACGTGATAACCAACTACACCACGAAACCTATTGGGCATTGACTGATTTATACATTATATATACCAAGACAAGCTTAACTTCGACCACTACCATGATACTCTCTGATATTCTTCGCCGTATTAGAAGTTAGAACCTTTACATTCTTAGACACAAAACACAGAGTTTAGCAAAATGCTTGTGGTGTTTCAATACAAAGCTCACGTTTGGATATAAAGCAAGTTCTCAATCGCTACAAAACGTAACGTATTATCAATTTTTTACTATTGTTCATACTTTACTGGTCACGAAATCGCTGTTTGTAGCTTCCCATATGACAGTACCATCACAAGTACAAAGCTTTTTGTAGTTTTCTCCAACTCCTGCGCTTCTAGCTATCACAGCGGCTGTCAATCCCGGGCCTGACTTTTTATCCTCGGTCTTGTACACCACGACGGCTCGTCCGATAAGATCCACAACCTTGAGTTTCTCTTTCTTTCCCGAATAAAAGGCTTCTCCGTTTTGGTCTGCCTCTAGTGTTCCCAGGTCTCCCAATGCCTGGCAGAAGAAAAAGAAAAACAGAAATGGTTTAAAGTTTTTAGAGGATTGTGCTGATAATGTTTATATAATGATTTGACCGACCTCTGTGCCGGTATGATCTTGAAATGGATTGTACAAGTTCCCGGTGCTGGCTGCTCCGTTTGTGAGATCTCCATACTCGTTGATACACCAGCTGTGGGTTCCCGGTGACAACCCCGTGAAGTTGGCTTCGATTCTAGCAAGTTCCATGCTGACCTGAGCAAATCGGACCACCCCAAAGATGTCAGGGCCTTTGAATTCCGCTACTGCAGCTGACACTAAGAAATCTGCCAACAAACACAAAGTAAAGTAGTGAATGAGCAAAAAGCTTATGGATGGAAAACAGGACATGACACTGAAATTGGTAATGAATCAGAATAGTAAAAAGTAAAGGCAATGTATCAAAGACAAAGAGTAATTCAAAGGTCAAAATCTTGTTTAACTTGTGTATTTCATTTGAGAATTGAACTTCACATAAACCCAATCTAATTGCTCCTAAATCTTCTATGAGTTGAGAAAAAGATATCTCCTATCAAAATTTTCTTTTTCACTATCAAAATTTTCTTCTAAAACAACAAGCAGAAGAGATATCTAACCTTGAGGAACGCCTTGTCCAATTAAGCGAGCTTTTCTACCGGTTTGCTCCAAAGCTTGGGTCATCGCCTTAACAGGGGAAGATCCAAGTATCCTCACAACTTGGTTTGATAAATCCACCTCCACGTTTTCAATCCCTTTTTTAAGATCAAATTTTGCCAATACAAATGAAAAGCAACAACAAAGTAAATCACAAACCAAACAGACGACGATTAATAAAGCTGTTCTCCTACTACCTTCAACGGTTTCTAATTTGTTCTTCACGGCGTTAACACAACCCTCACATTTCATATCCACCATATACTCAGTCTAGGAACAACAACAACAACATATTAAGACACAACACATAAGTTCTCAGCAGCTCAAAAATCCAATATTGTTTGAACAGATGATATCTGAAGTCATGTAGGAAAGAGAAAGACTTACAAGGAGCTGAGGCATGACTCGATCCTCCTGCAAATCGAATTTTAGCTACTTAAATACTCAACCATCGAATTAGGAAAGTGAAAAAGCTTAAATTGGAAATATGGTAACTCAAAAGTTTAAATCTTTTAAACCAAAACCTGAGGGAGATTACGATCAGAAGTGAGAGCAGTCATCATGGGAGAGCTAGCGAAGCTTCGTGAAAGTCCTAAGCCACGTGTAGACGATCGGGAGAGGAAGGAGAAATTGAGAGATTGAGATTTAGGTTTGGTAGAAGAAGAAGAAGAAGAAGAAGAAGAAGAGAAAGCGATCGCGATGGGAATCGCAGACGCGGCGGCTACGACTGCTGAAGTCGTTGCCACTGACCTCAGAATTGATGCCATTTTCTTGCTTCTTCAGCTTTTGCGGCTTTTTATTTCTGACCCTTTGACAATAATCTTTTACATTTATCATTTTTTAAAAATAAAATAAAAAGAAAATAAATTGGTTAAATTGGAAATTTATTGAATAATCAACGTTTTTATGATAAAATAACAAAATTTTCCAAATCAATGTACAGTAATTGTTGTTGTTATTACAAAAGTTGTTAGTGTAATAAATTTCAGGGGGTTTTATTGATACTAAAGTAACATGTTTAGCCAAAACCAGGAGGGAGTTCAGGATCTTCTTCATCACTAGATGCTTCTCCTTTGTTTTCTTCTACAACTCCTTGAATCAGCTCTTGTTTCTGTTTACTCGCTGGACTTGTGTTGGAATCAGCTCTTGTTTTTGCGACTGGCGTTGGAATCATATGTTCCACTTCTCTAGCGGATGATCTGCGTTTCTCGCCTCCCGGGTTAGATAATGTAGCGTAGACGGATTCTACGGTTTCTCTGATTTCATTTTTCATTCCGTCTTCTGATCTTATTATCCCCCATAATCCATCTGAGAGCTGGCTTAGCATCTTGCTCCTACGAGCCAAAAAGATCCAAACTTTTTAGTAACGCTTGTGTCATAGCCAGTTACAACAACAACAAGAGGTACTGAATAGAAGGAAGTCCCTCTTTAACTTACCCGACTTCTTCAAATATCGCATCAGAGAGTTGCCTGGTTTTCATATTTTGAGCACCCGGTCGTTTCAAAGCTGTTGACTCCTTGACAACTGATATCATGTTGTTTCGTAATTCTTCCTGCAACCCAGTTACCGCTTTATTAGTGCAGAACATAATGGAAACACATGCAGTCCAGAAGGACAAAGCTCGAGATGTTTATCAAACACCATTAAAAGAAAAATCCTCGTTGCCTCACATTAACTTCACTCTTATCTAAAAAATTCTACCAAGTTGTGGAATTGACAATGCCTATTTGATGGATTAGTATAAAGACTCCTCAAAGATAATGAACAATAATATATCAGCTATTAGTAATTTGACTAACCAATTCACAAAAAGTAATACTGACAAACTACCCGGGAGAATCAGCTACACCAATACGAAAAGTCTCTCCTCTAGGACCAGATTCAGCTAAGAACGGGCTTAAGGCATTCCATATCATGAATGGTTTACTTACTTCCATGTCTCTGAAGCAACTTCAGATACACTTATCCCAAAATTAAGATCAATGACCAAACTTTCCCTATCTTGAAGGACCAGTACCGTTAGGAATCTCCACACTAACACAAATTTCCCAGAGACAACTAACCATATCACTTGTGACAACATTACAAAACAGTAAAAAACGAAACAAAAGATGGAAATTTTCGACCAAGATCCAAGTAGGGGCTGAGCAAAGTACCTGAAACCACTCATGGAGGACTGATGTACTCAGTCTATATGAACCAAAAAAGAGCAAACTTTCACACCAAAAAAAAATACTAATTCTCAATTGTATTCGCTATTACACAAGTCAAACTAACTAAAGACAGCTCCATGGATTGCTAGAATTGAGGCAAATCAGATTCCAATTTTATGTTTTTAAACTATATCAAATCGACTGAGGATCGAGAGACTATAAACCCTAATTAGAGGAGCAAGGAAAGAAAAACACACACGATGCAATGCGAAAACGACGGAGGAAGAGAAAGAGGGTTTACGTTTTCTTTGAGGCGGCGTATGATTTTGAGACGAAGACGATCAAAATCTCCGTCGTCCTTAAGCTTCTCTACAACTTCCTCTTTGCTTATCTTCCTCGCCATCGCCATCTCTCACTATTCCTTTCCTTCCTCTCCGATTTCTACTTTTTCCTTTTATTTTTGACAAAATTCGGTTATAATATAATAAATACATTTTTTTTTGCTAAATTATTTCTTTTTTAATTTAAGGCAGCAATTTAGTTGCATCTAATAAGACTAGTATTTTTTTTTCTGGGTTTAAATCTTAACTAAATTGTTATGGATTATCATCAATATAGATAGCATCTAATAAGACTTCTGACTTCGATCTCGTAGCAATGTAATTTTCTATTTATAATAGCTTATTTGTTTTTAAATCTTGTCACTTCTTCCTTCATGTATTATAGATCATGAGTCATGATGACCCTTGGTGGATGGTGATGTATGTTCATCCTAAATCGCCAACATGGTTACCTCTATATTCATGACACACAACTAATAATAATAGGAGTATGAAAGAAGATCAAATGGACCATATCCCTATAAGATTCAAGTGTCAGACCTGATCCTGACCGCAATGTATCCAACTCCCTTAATATATCCAGCAATTATTGTAAAATCATTTAGACCATGAATGGTGGTAACTAATACTGCACCCAAAACCGTACCGTAATACAACACTATTACGGTGCGGTTTTGGGTGCAGTAACAGTATCAAAATTTCTAAATATACATATATATCTATGTATTTTCGTTATTATTTGGACTGCACCGCACTTCTCCCGTACCGCAAAACGTAGTTACCATTCAGAGTTAGTATCTTTCAAGTGTCCGCGTCATTCTTCGCAATTTAGACTCTAATTTGCCCCCATATACGAATTATTGGGATATTATTATTTTTTAATAATATATTCCTTGACAAAAAAATAAAATAATAATAATATATTAAATTGTTTTTAATCTCCAGTTGCAATTAACGAACAGCCCCGGCTCAAATGGGGTGGGCAGAGGGGCGACGGCCCATGGGCCCGTGAAGAAAAAAAAATTTTAAGGGAAACAAGGGCCCAATTTTTTTTTATTTTTTTTTTTAGTATTAAAGGGTCCAAATTTTTTTTTCTCCTGTATACAAAGGCCCGATTCTAGTAAAAAAAAATAGAGAAAAACCCATTTGTTAAGAAAAAACTAGAAAAAGGGGCCCAATTTTTTAGAATTTTATGTTAGTAAAGAAAAAAAAAAAAAAATTATATCTAGGGGGTCCAAAATTTTTTTTTTGCCCTAGGCCTTCATTTTTGTTGGGCCGGGGCTGTTAACGAATATTCTAATATCAACCCGTTAAATTTTTATTCGTGGCTTGAAAGCTATCGTGATTAGTTAGTCTTAAGATAATATACTTATATGATTATATCTGGGCTTAAAAGTATTATTACCTAATGTATATCTTTTGATGACTCTCATGTAATTAACTCCCACATTTGATGTTCTTCATGTAACGTAACTTTCATTTTATCTTTTTTGGTAGCTCTTCTTGTCGTGCATGTATGTAATAAAACAGATAATGTTGAACCTGTACGTAAGATACAATAAAAGTCAAAGACAAAAATACAGTCGAAATTTGAGATGAGTTTAGAAAGAGAAAATATGGTTCCAAATAGTTAAAAAAAAAAATTCAAAAAAATTAATTTGGAATGACATTTGAATATAAGTGATTGTTTATATATTTGTCATATCACGTACCTAATTTTTGACCGATTATGACCAAATTCCATCTCTAACTAATAAATAAGTTCCCGTAACTCATAATAACCAAACGATCAGTTTTGCTATGTGTTCATTAGAAATTTAGTGGTCTTTGTCCCCGAAAATGTATGATAAATGTTACGAATCGTTTAGATGCCATGCAATCCATGTAAATAAATGGTTATAAAAAAAAAATCCATGTAAATAATAAAAGATTTCTTATTTTCTTAGTAATCTTTGATATAAATAACCATTTAACTTTTCCCATGAAATTGACATAAATCTTAAAATACCAACTTTTTCGTTGATGAAAACAGTACATCAATAATATAAAATTTAGGTCTATGATTATATGTTTTATAGGCGGCCTAAGGATTAAATAATGTATTTCTGTATGGGATCTTTGGTAAACTAGGAAATGACATAGACTTTTTTTTTTTGATAATACAACAAGTTAGTAACGTGAAAATACTGTGAATTAATTCGATTGGACGATTTTCCTTTTGTTTATTTTTTCAAAGATTTTTGTTTTAGATTTCTAGACAGTTACTACTATTATATTAGTAGAGAGTGTTTAGTGTAGGAAACGTACTGTCAAGAAATTAGAACTATTGTAAATACTATTGTTTGTCTAATTTGTGTGAAAACTTTAACAAAATCAGTTTTTACAGAGCAAAGATGTATTAAATAAGAAATTAATTGAAACTATTTGGCTCATTTATTTGAACTTCTATATTTATTGAAAGTTAAAAGCAACTTTATTTATTTATTTAGGAACCAATTGTCGGACTCCGATGAAACAAAAGATATGCATGTGGCACATTATTTCAAACGTAACTACAGTACTTAATAGCCACTAAATGTACAGCTCGGGTTAAATCGTTTAAAATGCTTTAAAATAACTAATCTGATTTATTAGCATCACTCACTTAATCGTATCTTCGGAGATTTTAACGTTGTTTTCTTTCTTTTTTTTTTTTTTTTTTTAACCCCNTTTGAACACCTACGTTGTTTTCTTTAAGGTCACAAAATTGTCTTTTCAAGGAAGAATTAGGAAAATGATAATAAGAGACAATAATAAAAATATCTTGGATATATGATATAAATTGACTAACAGCATTGCTATCAAAATTCTACACCAGAAAAACAAAACAAAAGAATTTGTAGCACCCAAAGATTATCTTATTACCAAAAAAAAATCCCACAACCACCAACAAGAAAAAGAAAGGCATCATCATCCTATGGATTTTGCAGATTCTTCGTTGTTCACACCAAATTTCGCTTATGAAAATGATTTAGATTTCTCTAGTTTGATCACTCCTTCAACGCTTATATCATACCAAGAACCTAATCCATGTAATCCGATCATTCATTGTGCTGGGATTCAAAACGATGGAAGAGAAAAAGCCTGTGAGACGACCATGGCAAGTGAAATCAGGAAAGGGGAAGATGAGCCGAAGAACAAGAGAGCGAAACATAAAGAGATTGAGAGACAAAGAAGTGAGACGACCATGACAAATGAAATCAGGAAAGGGGAAGATGAGCCGAAGAACAAGAGAGCGAAACATAAAGAGATTGAGAGACAAAGAAGGCAAGAAGCCTCGTCTCTTTTCAAGAATCTAAGATATTTATTGCCAGCTCAATACATTAAGGTAAGTACATTTTACTATGCTTACTTATCTTCTATATTAGATTCCTATATATATAATTATATATAAACATTTTCTTTTACAAATTCTGTCTCAAGTCCAGTAGATGCATTTTTGTTTTGAAGTTAAAAATTTCTATAGATTATATCAAAATTCCTCTGAGTTTTTAAATGAGAAGAGATAATTAGACTAATCACGGAAATAAACAATTGCGTAAATAGGGTAAACGTTCTTCGTCAGATCACGTTGAAGAAGCTGTGAATTACATCAAAGACTTAGAGAAGAAGACCAAAGAGGTCAGAGAGAAAAGAGACCGAATCAAAAGATTTATAACTCATCTTTCTTCAACAAGAGAATGTTCTATAAGATCATTAGCATCATCAACACCATCACCATCATCAACTTGCTCTTGTGTTGGAGACACACACATTGATATTGTGGTTAGGCCTTGTTTGATCGGATTAGAGATCGTAGTAAGTTGTTGTTTCAGACAATCTTTTCTTTCAAGTGTTCTTCAACTTCTGGCTCAAGAGCAATGTCTTAATGTTGTTAGTTGCATTTCAACTAGACTGCACCAAAGATGCATTCACACCATTGTTTCCGAGGTAATTGTTTATAATATTTTTTTTCACAGAATTAATTAAGAAAGTGGGGTAACTATTAATTACTATTAATATTTTAGGAAAGTTCTTAACATTGTGCAGGTCGAGGAGGGAACAGAGGTTTATTTCTCAGAGCTTCGCGAAAAGATAATGAAAATGGGAGAA
Organism: Erysimum cheiri; assembly: GCA_900406345.1. Classification (NCBI taxonomy): domain Eukaryota; kingdom Viridiplantae; phylum Streptophyta; class Magnoliopsida; order Brassicales; family Brassicaceae; genus Erysimum; species Erysimum cheiri. The sequence continues at coordinate 23,516 of OVAQ01000453.1, forward strand.
GTTCATGCGGAGAAGACACAATTGTTTCCAGCATGTAACGTAATCTTTTGATGTCAAGAGATTACGTTAGCTTTTCTTTTCATGCATTCATATAAATTATAGAATGTTGAACTTGTAAGGTATATATAAGTTCAAAATTTGAGAGAAGTCTAGAAAGATTATAAAGAAGGTTCTAGAGGCAAGAAAAAACTCCGAAAATTTATTTGGAAAAACAAATAAACAATGAAAAAGTTATTGATTTCCGTTCGTATTATGTAAATAATTTTCGACCAATTTTTACTAAATTTTGTTTCTTTGATTAAACCAACAATAATCTGTTTTGCTATGTGTGCTCAGTAGCCCTGGGCACAAACACTCGGACCCGAAAAACCGACCTGAACCCGGCTCGAAAATGAATAACCGAACCCGAACCGGTCAAATATCCGAACGGGTTTTAGTTTTTTTTTTAAAAGTACTCGGACCCGAATGGACCGACCCGAAAAAATACGAATACCCGAATAGACCCGAAACATAAGTATATATCTCAAAAATATTAGTAATATTTATACTTAATAATAATCCAACTACTCAAAATTATATTTTTTTTAAAGATATTTCAGATTTTTTAAATAATTTTGAATTATTTGAATATTTTTTGGGTGCTTTACATATTTTTGAGATAGTTTAGATATTTTTAGTGCAATATAGCTATAATTATTTCGGATATTTTGGGTAATTTGAATACTATTTGAATAATTCGGAGCTAATTTTTCGAGTATTTTATATACTTTTAGATATTTTTAGGTAAATTTGGGTTCAAAATACCTATCCGAATTGGAACCGGCAAAGTCTCTGGGTACTTACGAATATTCGACTTTATGTCAAGAACCGATCCGAACCCGAAATGACCCGAACCGAACCCGAACCGAAACTTAAAAATACCTGAATGAGGCTAAAATCTATAAAAAAAAAATACCCGAACTTGAAAGGACCCGATCCGAATCCGATCCGAATACTCGTATGCCCAGGCCTAGTGCTCAGTGCTCATTAGAAAATTTCAATAAATTCGGTCTTTGTCTCCGAAAAGTATAACCAATAATACGAATCTTCTGTTTAGATGCCGCCATGCTATCATGACTAAAAGAATAAGTAAACATATTGTAGTTTTGTCCCACTTTTTGATATAATAACCATTTAACTTTTCGCATGAAATTGACATAAATCTTAAAAATATTATTTGTTTTCTTTGATGAAAACAGTACGGAAATATTAAATATAGGTCTATGATTAAATTTTTGTTGGCCGGCCTAAGAATTAAATAATATATTTTGCCATTTTTGTAACCTTTTTAGTGATACAAATTAATGACAGTAAAGGAGCTTTTCCATTGGAGAGAGTGTGGGCAAATTGGCTAAAGGATCTCTTTGATTAAGAGAGATCATATTCAAATTGTTCTTTTTTTGGCTAAGAATTCTATGTATTGTCTCTTTTCTTTCTCTTGATGTTGGTATATGTTTTTCATATTTCTGGATTCTATGTAAATTTTGGTTTTAAGAGTAAAAAAATACAAATTAACAACGTGATAATAATTAATGTACTACGAATTCAACCGATTGGACGATACTATTACCTTTTTTCTTGACTAATCTCTAACAATCGTTGGGGTGAATTTTCCTCGTTAGAAAAGGGTAAAATACATCACACCATTTGGCATCAAACAATCTTTTGAGAAGAGAATGCAAACTTTCCTCTAGAAAATGGACAAAATACTTCCTCGCAGAAAGGATTTCAGATTTCTTTCCAGAGGAGACATCGTGCATCCTCTCAAAGGAGATAATTGATTTGCATTTTTGCATTTTTTCTTTAAAATCCATTGTTATTAACTGCAATTATTATTATATAGATTATTATTATTTATTTTTTTTGAACACCACCTGCAATTATTCTATATTTTATATATAGCACCTTTTAAACATAGGTTCATTACCCTAATTAATAGCCACTAAATGTACAGCTCAAGTAAGCCTTTCGAGATAAATTAAATAAATCTACTATCACCCACTCACTCGTACGGTAGTAATTGTCGGAGATTTTTTCTTAGCGAAGAAAGAAAAAATCCTGAAGACAATACAAATAAAATCTTGGAATATCATAAAAACCCTCGCAGTCGCAGTGTTGGTGGTATAGAACCTATAGACGCTCTTATCACCAAAAAAAATTCCCACCACAACCACCAAGAAGGGAAAACCAAATAAAGACACCATAATCTATGGATTTTTCATCTCCTCCATTGTTCACACCTGATTTTGTCTATGACGACGGATTAGATTTCTCTAGTTTCTCCTCTCCTTCAACATTCCAAGAACCTAATCCATCTATTCCAATTACCCATACTGAAAACGATGGAAAGAAAATTATTTGTGAAATCACAAAAATGGGTGATGAACTGAAGAACAAGAGAATGAAACATAGAGAAATTGAGAGACAAAGAAGGCAAGAAGTCACGCTTCTTTTCAAGAATCTAAGACATATATTGCCATCTCAATACATTAAGGTATATATATACTGTATATTTTAGTAACATTACTTAAATACCGTCTTTATTAACTAGATCCTTATACAAAGTCTATCTCATATCCTTCAGATTTAATTTTGGTTTGAAATTAAAGTTCTATATATAAAAAGCTTCCCTATTTTTTGTCGGATAAGGATTTAATTTAAGCTAAGTTATGTCGTTCCACAAATAGGGTAAACGTTCTACATCAGCTCACGTTGAAGAAGCAGTGAATTACATCAAAGACTTACAAAAGAAGATCAAAGAGCTCAGCGAGAAAAGAGATAAAATCATGAGATCTATTACTCATCCATCTTCAACAAGAGAATGTTATGGAAGATCATTAGTAGAATCATCATCATCTCTATCGTCAAATTGTTGTAGTGTTGGAGACACACACATTGATGTTGTGGTTAGGGCTTGCCTGAACGGCATAGAAGTCGTAGCAAGTTGCTGTTTCAGATACAAATCTAGCCTATCAAATGTTCTTCAAGTTCTAGCTCAAGAACAATGCTTTAATGTTGTTAGTTGCATCTCAACTAGAATGCACAAAAAAATCATACACACCATTATTTCCGAGGTAATAATCTATAATCTATTTTCTCTCAACTATGAAGAAAGAGGGGTAAATGTATATATTTTGGGTGAATTATAACTGTGCAGGTCGAGGAGGGAATAGAGGTTTATTTCTCAGAGCTTCAAGAAAAGATAACTAAAATGGGAACAAGAAAGTTCAGTTCATAGGTACATTTATATCAATTTTTCCTTGTATATTTATGATCTCTTCTTCAATAAGGAAATTAATGTAATATTGAACAACAAAAATACAAGTTAGGTTTTGCTTTTTTTCATTGGCACTTGTGTTTTGATCATATCTGACGGTTAACATATCATTGGGCTGAAGTCTCTCGCAAGCCCACATCGAATTAATCACTTTAACCGAAGCCCAAAAGTTGCAAATTTTTATTATACAAAAACGTTTAATTTAATATGGTGTTCAATGAAAATTAGGTGAAATAACAAAAATACTAGTAGTATAGTTCATACTATTAAATTATTAATCGTGAAAAATATGAGATGCTTCAAGTTGAACCAACGAATAATTGTTAGTTGCAACAACAACTAAAAGAAGGCTACTGCTAGAGAGAGACTCCTCCTCTCAGTCTCAGATCAAACATCAATGGCGGAATCTTCANAGTATAGTTCATACTATCAAATTATTAATCGTGAAAAATATGAGATGCTTCAAGTTGAACCAACGAATAATTGTTAGTTGCAACAACAACTAAAAGAAGGCTACTCCTAGAGAGAGACGACTCCTCTCAGTCTCAGATCAAACATCAATGGCGGAATCTTCAGATCCTCCGCTTGTCCTCCTTCTCCGGCCACCGTCTCTAGATTTCATGGACGACACTCTCAGTCGTAACTTCCGAGTTCTCATCACTGACACTTCATCGGAACCGCTCCCGATCTTCCTCTCCCGTCACGCTGCTTCAGTCAGAGCCTTGGTCATCTCCGGAAGAGTTGCTGTAAATGCCGAAATCCTCTCTCATCTCCCTTCTCTCCAGATTGTCGTCTGCACCAGCGTCGGTATCGATCACGTCGACATCGCCGAGTGCAAGCGTCGCGGCCTCGCTGTAACGAACGCTGGCAACGCGTTTTCGGATGACGTGGCTGATTTTGCCGTCGGTCTGCTTATAAGTGTTCTCCGTCGTATTCCTGCCTCCGATCGTTATGTCCGATCTGGTAATTGGGCGAAATTGGGGGATTTCCAATTAGGGTCCAAGGTTTGTTCAATATCAAACTCTCAGTTTTCGAATTCTGATCTTGTTTAATAATCTATGGATTCGATGTGACTTAGATGATTCCAAAGGGAAAAAGTAGAAAAGCTTCAGCTTAGTGATCCTAAAAGCGAATTCGTTTTGGTATTCTTTGAAAAGTTAGGAATATAATGAAGGTTTATGGATGGGTAGGTCTTCGTAATTCTGCAGATTGAAGAGAGATTAGCTTTTGATTGTGGAGCTACAGAGAATCTGTTGATAAAGCTTGGTTTTATATACAATATCTCTCCTTTAAGTGGAAGATAAAACAGAGTTAGGTGTTTAGGACTACAAATGCAATAAATTATAGCCATTTGTTTTCTCTGTGTTTCGTTTCAATTGGGGAAATAAGTGGCTGAACTTCTGCAATTCATATCAATAAGACGAGACTGTGGATTGATGAGAGCTAAAAATGAGAGAGTGCTGAGTAGTGTTTCCGGATGTTTGCATATGATTCATGAAGCAATCTTCATAGTAAGTAGTAGCTTGTTTGAGTTTGATCAGGAGAAAGACGAAAACTCTTCTGTGGATCTTTGTTATGTTTGTAAAAGTCTTTTTGCGGTTTTGATAATCTGTCTTGTTGTAGGTAAGCGGAAAGCGAGTTGGAATTGTTGGATTGGGGAGCATTGGATCATTCATCGCCAAAAGACTCGAACCCTTTGACTGTGTCATCTCTTACAACTCAAGAAGTGAGAAATCGAGCATTCCATACCGCTTCTACCCGGACATTCTTTCCTTAGCGGCCAACAACGATGTCCTTGTCCTATGCTGCTCTCTGACAGATCAAACGCACCACATTGTGAACAGAGAAGTGATGGAGTCGCTTGGTAAGGATGGGGTTATAATCAATGTGGGACGAGGGAAGTTGATTGATGAGAAGGAGATGGTGAAGTGTCTAGTCGAAGGTGTCATTGGTGGTGCCGGTTTAGATGTGTTTGAGAACGAACCGGCAGTTCCTGATGAGTTGTTTGGTTTGGACAATGTTGTGTTGTCTCCACATTTTTCTGTGGGCACGCCAGGGTCTTTGGAAAACGTTATAGAGATCGCTCTAGCTAACTTGAAGGCGTTTTTCTCGAACCGGCCTTTGCTTTCCCCGGTTCAGTTGGATTGAGAGAGCGCCCGGTTTAATCAATCTATTGTTTTTTTTTTTTTTTGGGCTAATTACCAATCTATTGTTTATTAACCAATAATTCAAGAAAACAAAGAAAGTGTATTGAATGTATCATACATTCATACAACATGCTTTTCCTTTACTATTTGAGTAAATTACTGTTCTCATCTCGTGCTTATGATATCAATCATTGTAAGTACGTTTATCTCAACATCTTAACTACTAATCAATAATTGTTTTAAATATTAAATAAGTTAACCGACAGTCATTTAGCCTACTGCTAAGCCACATGTAGACATTTGAGCATCCATGGTCCGATCCTGTAACACATTTTGGGTTAATATGGTCTCCAAGAAGTTAGTCTCGCATCTCTGCCTTCTTCTATTCTCGATCATCAATGTTGGTGATTGTAATTGGTCTCCCACATTCACATGGCAACTCCAAAATCTCTAAAGTTGTGTAAGTGTCCAGAGATGGAAACAAAGCGATTGATTCAACTTTTAACGTTTTAATTATAACTATTTAAAATTACAGTATTGTATAACGTTACATCTTTATAAATTTAAAGTCTTTAAAAGCCAATAACGACTTTTCTATCAGACCACAAAAAAAAATAAAAGGTCAATATGTAAAACTTCATAGCTTGAGACAACCGTACCGACGACAAGAGGGGTTATATACCTTAATTATCTATATTAGTAAAATGCAATGTACTAAAGAAAAATAATTTAACCACGCATATTATTTTAACAATTCTCCCACGATGCACATATGACTAATTTAGTCGAATATATTAGTGGGAACATTACAATCGGCTAGAGATAATCAGAATGTTTAGCATTTGGTCGATACATTCGTTTAGGCTCCAAAGTCAAAACCAAGTTTTGTGTCGGAATATAAAATTTATGGTCCGAATTTTTAAGAGACTATAATATTCTGTGTTCATTTGTATGACCATTATGTAATCTAAAACAACATTCTTTAAAACTAGCCTACAATATTGACTTTTTCTTTAAAATTCATACATTTATTAGAAAAAAAAAAAAAAAAAACAAAAAGCCAAGAACTTTAATTAACCTAAGACAAACTTTATTCGAAAAGATGAAAACTGAAAAAAATTGGCCTATATTTACTTAAATAGTTGACAAACGACAATGCTAAAATTAATGTCTGCGGTTCCATTTCACTAATCATTGAAAATAAATTAGATATGTATAATTCTGTATATAGTATATACATAGACACACGTATAGAGATTGGATAAAGTCGGTACACGAACCACTTATAGAACCTGCTCGCACGTCAACTTATACTATATTCTAAAACTTCGCTTAAACAAGAATTGACTGTTTTTCTATATTGTACTTACTATTTCTATTGCAAAAATTCAATGAAATAATAAAAGAAACAAATTCAATGAAATAAAACAAATCCAATCAGTACGGACAAAAGTCTCCAATAAAAAAGGGGGGAAAAGGATAATGACCCTCACGTAGCCACCACCACTGTCGTTGAAAAGCCCCTCTATATAAGATTGTATCTCATTCGATTACTTCATCAACAAACACGCCATAAACAAACCCTAATTAAGAACCCCTTTGAAAAAGAAAAAAAAAACTAACGATGGGTTCAATCTCAAGTTCTTGGAGCTTCAACAAATTCTTCGCAATAGCTTTTGTCATTTTCGCCATCTCTGGCGAGTTCGTTGCCGGATACTATCGACCAGGCCCATGGAGATACGCTCACGCCACTTTTTACGGCGACGAGACCGGTAGTGAAACCATGGGTACGTAAAACTTTTCATTTCACTTCTCTTGCATATACCATGAAGTCTATCCAACGTTTTCGGATATCTCCGTACGATTTACAAAAAAAATTAATGGTGTACATATATCACACATGTTACGCATTTATCAAAAAAGAAAGGATTTCATACATGCGATCAATGGTATAATAACTTTATATTATGCAGGTGGTGCATGTGGGTACGGAAACCTATTTAACAGCGGTTACGGCGTGGCCACGGCGGCGCTAAGCACGACGTTGTTCAAAGACGGTTACGGATGCGGCCAATGTTTTCAAATAATGTGTATGAAATCGCCGCATTGTTATTATGGAAACCCATCAACGGTGGTCACAGCCACCAACCTTTGCCCTCCTAATTGGTACCAAGACTCCAACAACGGTGGTTGGTGTAATCCTCCTAGAACCCATTTCGATATGGCTAAACCTGCTTTCATGAAACTCGCTAATTGGAAGGCTGGTATCATCCCAGTTGCATACCGAAGGTATATACGACACTTAGTTATTCCACTTCATATAATCATCATATATAATATACTCCAAAACTATATAACTAATATATCTTATTATGTGGTTGATGTATATATAGAGTGCCATGCCAAAGGAGTGGAGGTATGAGGTTCCAATTCCAAGGCAATTCTTATTGGCTTCTCATCTTTGTCATGAACGTCGGCGGCGCCGGAGACATCAAGAGCATGGCCGTGAAAGGTAGCCGGACGAATTGGATAAGCATGAGCCACAATTGGGGAGCCTCTTACCAAGCTTTTTCCTCTCTCTATGGTCAATCTCTCTCTTTCCGGGTCACTTCGTACACCACCGGTCAAACCATCTATGCTTGGAACGTTGCTCCGGCTAACTGGAGCGCCGGTAAGACTTACAAGAGCACATCCAATTTCCGTTAAAGTTACGCTTTTGCAACCCAAATGGGGTTTCTCTCTTTTTTTGTTTTTCTTTATTTTTGGGGGGTTTTGAGAAGTTTCGGTGGCCTTTTGACTTTCGTCGTGGGATGGTATTGGCCCGGCTTTATGTTATACATCTACATGTATGTATAATGTATGTATGTATGTATCTAATTGTGATATAACTCTTCTTATAAAAATCATGAAGTCAATACTTCTTGACCAAGAGAATTTCTTTTTGATAATTGCACATTTCTACCAATAAATCGCTTGCTTTTGTTTTTTTTAGTTTTTTTCTATATTTAACACACATACAAAAAAAAAAACGTTGTTCTTTAGAAAATTCAAATATTCGTAACATCAGTCACCAATTAAGCGGAATCTTTCCAACGCCACTGTCTTGACAGATTTTTGTCCGTATGAAACAGTAATTTAAATTTAATTTAAATTCAATTACGCCACTGGTCGTATATTCGAGTA
>OVAQ01000454.1:0-32158 GCA_900406345.1 Erysimum cheiri
TAGAGATAATTTCCTTTTCAAGTTAGGAATTATCCAACAGACGCCGCCTCGCTTCGGAGGCTATCTCCGGCCCTGGCTTAACCGCCGGCGTCACGAGATAGCCCTCCACCCCCTCTGTTGCTTTAGTCGTTTCTGGCTGGCCTTTGGCGATTCTCGGAGGCAACATGAGTGAGACAGAAGACTCGTCCGACAGCGGCGACCCCTTCCTCCATCGATGCAGATTGCGGCCTCGACTCTAGACGCGGCGGAGAGACAGAGTCTCGGTTGAGACCGGTTGAAGACGCTGGTCACTGGGCTTCTCTCCTCGGGTCACCCGACTATAAGCGATGGCTACTTCTGCAACAGAAGCCGGCGGAGGCAGGCGGCTACTTCTGTTCAGTCCCGGCTCTAGTGGATCTGAGAGAGCCGGCAGATCCCTTCACCACCGCTTCGGCGGAGCGGACCGGCGAGCTTCATCTGTCTCTATCAACCGGAGAAAAACCAGATCTGGAGGAGGAGGGATAGATCTGATGGGGACGGGTCGCTATCACATGATCTGCTTCCGGAGAACCGGTCTTGTCGGAGGTCAAGCATGTCGAGAGGTTTGTAGTGGACTGATAGAGCCACCAGACGCGACTGGAAACGGGATTCGTATACTCCCGTCGACGGTGTCGTTCGTGGCGGCTTCCGTCGAGAAACTGTGGACTTCGTATACGTCGACATTGGTGCATTGGTGCTGCGGTGCTACGCTCGTCGGGATTCGCCAGGATCCGAGCACCTCCTCCGGCGACGGCAACCATTTCCGGATTGATATTTTGTAACTGTTGTCTTCCCGTAATTGGTCAAAGATCCTCCCCTCTCTTTGAGGGAGGCTTTTTTGAATTGTGATTTTGTTTCTGTTGTTGTGCGGCTTGGGAAGGTTCGCGTTTGCTCCATCGATAGTTTTGAGGTTGAATAGAGGCGGCGGTCCGGTCTAGGTGGTGTATTCACTCTCGTGGGAGATTTCTTGTAGCGTCTCGCTCAGGAACGGTGGTCCGAGGCGGCTTCCAAGACTGCCCGTTAATGCTCTCGTGCCGCCGAATGTGTCTATATCCATTCTAGCAGTTCCGTTTTTGCGTTAGTTCTCGGAGAAACTGTAAGCGTCTTTTCGTCCTGAGGTTTTGAATGCTGGCTTCAGTTAGAGTTCGCTCGTGGCAACAACGATGAGGATTCGAGTTCCTTGGAACTGTGGCAACCACGCAAATGTCAGGACTTTGCGGTTCGGAATCGGTGTTTCCTCTTCGAACTTTGATGGTTAATTTCGTTGTAATTTCCCTGTCGTTCTCTGTTGTTTCGTAGTTTAGAGTTGTAGTTTTTTCGGTCTTTCTGTCTTCTTCGTTTTCTCTGTAATTTCTATCAAAAATCGAAAATGGTATAAATTTAACCTTTTACAAAAAAAAAATATATATATTGGGGGTGACTTTGTATTTTTTTTTAGATAAAATTAGTTCCACACTCACTATATACAATCATATATATATATATATATATATGTATTTTTAAGAGATTTAGATTTATATTATCTGAAGACTGAAGTCAAAAAGTATAATAAGTCAACTGAATTAAGAAGTAAAAAAAGAAAAGAATAATAAGTCAACTACTCATAGTCAACTTCATTCCCATTTTATCAAAGACAAAAAAAATCATTTCCTTCCCATCGTCAAAAAAAAAATACTTTTTATTTTATTTTTCCAAATATATATATAGACATAATATCAGTTTTCAATGATTGGTTTGCCCAATATGTATAAATGGACACTATTAGTAGTTGTTTTAAGACAGGAAGAAAAATCATATATCAACGAAACGAAAACATAAGATGCTAAAACAAATGTTTGTAAGTGCTCGCTAAAAAGGAAAGATATTAATCTGGTTTGTTCCACAATTCTTACCCACTCCTAAGCAAATAATAGAATCATGAAAATAAAGTAAACATAGTTGATGGCCTGATGTGATGGGTCCATTTAATTTGTTTATACATGATAACTTGTTTGGTAAACTATCCAACAAGAGTTGCGATGTCATACCTAAATGTTAAGCACATTCCCTTAATTTTTTACCCTTTGAAGCATAGAATCGTTAATATCGAGGTAGATTATAATGCTACCATATTGTACCAGCTCAAGCCCATTAGATTTACCTTCTTCTCGTAAAAATATATATTGTACAAGATCAAGCTCAAGCCCATTAGAAAACTTTCTCATCAAAACTTTAATATGTAGTATTAAAATCCAAACTTTTTTAATTTCTTTTTTAACATAGAATTAAAATCCGAATTTGATCAAAATGATGATGATTCACGTTTTGTATAAATCCAAAATTTTCCAGACATAAAAAAGAGAAGAGTACTGTATATATACATTGATGGAACTAACGGAAGTACATAACTATCTCTAAATTCTAGTCCATGCATTAAGAAAGAGTATGGAATTAGTAAAACACAAATTGTGCTCATTTATGTGTGGTGGATAATGGACCATGTATGGGCCTCAAGAAATCATTTTAGACATAGTAAATGGGTTTTCTACAAAAAGAAAATCAAACCTTCTGGGCCTCTGGTTTAGAGGCATAAGTGATTTGATACTAGACCTAGTCATGCGATCAGCGTAGTCGTAATTTATCTCCATAGGATTCGGCGATTCGCAAAACGCAAATATACATGTTGCGCTTGTAGTATAAATTTAAGTGATGAGCGTTATAGATTTAAATGTATCGTTTCCCAGTATATGGTTCATATAAATATCTAAAGCATCAATCAATAGTCCAATACCAATAGTATCAAAAAAGGAAAAAGAAATTTTTGCTTTTAAAAGGCATGCCAACGTGAGCAATGTTGGTATAATTTTAAATTTCATGTTTCAATGTAGAGTAATATTATAATTCTATATTATATTAAAGAAGAATTTACAAAATAATCACATGTTTTTTTTTCTTTACCTAAATATTAAAAAAAAAAATCGTAGAATTTAGAAAAACTTTCGCAAAAGATAGAATGTCATTTAATTAGAAATAGCGATTAAAACATAATTCGTTTAAAATGGCGTACACATTATTTTATGATGTATGAGTTATCAAGATAATATACAAAATTATAAAGCATATTAGTTTTACACGAGATATGAGACGTAATTTACTCATGATACACATAGCAATAATTCTTCTTGGACTGGATTGTAGCGTTGAAAATCTAGTGATGTATTATCAAGTTGACAAAAAATTACAAAACACCTAGCGAACCAACATCGACGCAACGTTTGTCTTAACCCGACTGAAATGCAATTAAAGTTTGATATGACTGATTGGAAAAGATAATAGAGTATGCATTACTTGAACCAACATCAATATTGCAAACGGCGTGCCAAAAGAAACATTAATGATTCTCTTGAACCACAACCCACAGTTCATCAAATACGGCCGTACAAACTGATAATATTCGATGCAATTAGGCCTATGAACCATCTCTTGATATAGAGTTTAATCACTATGTATATTTTTAGATTTTTCTTGTTACTACTATCTTGCATAACATTTTTTACTTCCTAATGATCACGACGAGTGTCAAACTTTTTTCCAATAAGTAATTTTAAAAATAATTTAGTTTTCTCATAATTACCGTTTTGTTAATATAAAAATAATTACTGAGTACTGACCCATTTTTCAAAATCCAATTAATTTAAAGGTAACTATAACCTTTTTTTTTCTGTCATTGACAGCTAATATAATCATCAACAAAACCAACCTCATTTACATACATACATAGAAGATTGAAACGTATACATTTTCTTCTTCAGATATTATCTTTTTATCTTATAATCCAATTTCTAACCACACAATAAGAATTACCTCTGACATAGAAATTTATCTTCCCTTTTTGACATTGTGGCCATGCTATATCCCCAAATACCTATGCCTTAGTCCCTAGACCTATAAATCATCACAATCCAGAAGAGAAGAATCATATCCAAAAAGAAAAATTATAGATCTGAAATTTGTAGAGTGTATACTCTCTGATTTGCATCCATCACACATCAACAGGTATGACCTCCCATGTCCAAAATCCAATCTCTAGAGTAAAATCATTTGCTTTTGCTTCGACTCTTATGTCACATAGATGATGTGTTCTTTTATGTTTCTTCTATTTATTTAGTTCATTATCGTTCGTTTGGCTCCTCTTCGGTGACCTAGCCTTTGATTCCGACATGCTTGTTCATGTGTGTTCGAACAAGTTATTGTGTTACAAGACCTTTTAGAGTTAAAAATAAGATCTCTATGCGAAAGATGGTTTGTCCATTTTTCTGTGCATTTTATTGTGTAACTTTTGCAAATTTCATTATAAGTTTAACGATAGAGCACAATTTTTCTTTTCGTTTTTTCCCCCACTATTCATAAGTTGTCAGTTAATTTCAAACTTTGAACACAAATTCCAAGTTACGTAAAGCTTTTTTTTTTTTTTACATCACTAAAGCTTTATTATAGACCTCAGAAGTCTTATCTTTTTCATTGTTTTTTTTGTTGATTAAAAGTTCATAATAATTTTTTTGTCAACAAATTTAAATAAATTATTTTCTTAAATCTTCAATGCAACATACATTCTATTTATTTTTTCTTCAATATACATTTTATTCAAATAATTAGCTTAATCACTTCATAATTTTTTGTTTTTTTTTTTGACATTTTGAAGCAATTGTTGTTATGTTAAAATTTGCTTAAAATTGTAGTTCCATAACTATCTTAAGTAATTTTTTTTCTTCCTAATAGCTTTATCACTAACTTTTCATGATATAAAATAATTTACTTATTTTCCCAATAACTAACATTAATAAAAAATTTATTTTTTCATAATCACCGTTTCATTAATATAAAAATATTTACATTGAACCGAAAAAGGTATAATAACAGTGCCAAAACTAACCTATTTTCTAAATTCCAAATTACATTTATTCTTAAATGGTAACAATAAATATTTTTTTGACAGTGACAGCTAACATAACCATTATCAAAACCACCCCCATTTATGCCAATATAACCTCATATATGTACATACATAGATACATATATTTCCTTTCCTATATTATTATTATAATCTTATAATTCAATTTATAAACAACACAGAAATAAATAATTATCTCCTAGCATAGAGAATTTTATCTTCCATTTTTCAACATTCTGGCCATGGTACATGCCCAAATACCGATGCCATCGACCAATAAAACTTCAATTCATAATCCAGAAAGATAAAGATAAGAATCATTATAATTCTTTTTTTATTAATCTCAAATCCATAGATTCAAAAACCAATCTTCTCTAATTTGCATCGCACAACAACAAGATTCACAAAAGGTGTGTGACCTCTTCCATGTCCAAAAACCCAAATCTTTAGTGTATACATGATTATTATGTCACATACATATACATGATGTGTTGTGTTTACACTTATTATAATTCCTTTTTTTTTTTTTTTTGGTTCCTCTTCACCGTGACCTAACCTTTGATTCCGCCATGTCTGTTTTCCATGTGTATCCTAACAAAGTTTATTGTGTTACCTGACCCTTTTATAGAAACCTAATACCCAAACTTTAAAAATAAGATCTTTATGCGAAAGATTGCATTTTTAACATTTTTGGGCACCTGGGTTTGTTTGTTGATTGGTCATGTTATTGAATCTTCAATTTTGGTATTTTGTTTTCTTTGATCTTTATCTATGGACCAACCTTTTTTATATATCTCTCTCTTAACTTGTTTGTAATGTAGGGTTTACATCAATTCTTGATTTTTTGATGTGTGAATTCGAATTCAGGGTTTTATAAGAGTCCCAATTTGGACTTACTTCATAAGATCTGAATTAGCTTATGAAATTCTGATTAGTATCAATAAAGTTTATGAAAATTTCTTGCCTTATTAGAAATGGTTAAATGTTCAAAATTTGATTCGTATTGATTAGGAAAACAATTTGATATGGGTTATGAACTTATGTGTTGATTATTATAATCTACATTGACTCTTCTCTTCTCTTAATTATGCAGAATTGTGTGGTTTTATCAAATTCTGGGTTTAAAGAAAATATCTCTAAGTGGTGGATTTATGGATGAATTGGTTCTTGACGTTGATGTTGAGGAGGGAACAGGTAATGAACTGTTGGTGAAATCTGAGGCTGAGGATGATTTAAACGCAGTGAAGCGTAGTACCGATTTAGTTACGGTTATGGAAGTTACCGAATCTATCGGTAATAATGGCGATGGAGAGTCGTCTCCTGCTGAGCCTAAATGGCTACAACAAGATGAACCTATAGCTTTGTGGGTGAAGGTAATAATAAGATTGCATTATCGCGAATATTCGATTCGATTGTTTAAAAAAATTCATTTGGTTAATGTTTTGGTGTCTTGGTGTTGTTATTTTAGTGGAGAGGGAAATGGCAGGCTGGAATACGATGTGCGAAAGCGGATTGGCCATTGACGACTTTGAGAGGGAAACCGACTCATGACCGAAAAAAGTATTGTGTGGTTTTCTTTCCGCATACGAAAAACTACTCGTGGGCGGATATGCAGCTTGTTCGGTCCATTAATGAGTTTCCTGATCCTATTGCTTATAAGTCACACAAAATTGGACTTAAATTGGTTAAAGATTTAACTGCTGCTCGACGCTACATCATGCGGAAGCTTACTGTTGGGATGTTCAATATTGTTGACCAATTCCCATCAGAGGTATAAGCTGGAATTAAGTATTCGATGTATATCGAAGGTTTTGGATTGCATGTGGTTTCACCGCTTTTGAATGTTGCAGGTTGTTGCTGAAGCAGCTAGAGATATAATAATCTGGAAAGAATTTGCAATGGAAGCTACTAGAAGCACAAGTTATCATGATCTTGGAATAATGCTTGTGAAGCTTCATAGTGTAAGCTGCTGTATTTGCTGATAAGTTTTGAGTGTTTTTTTGTGCGGTTCTTCTGTAATCGTGTCTCGGTTTTGTGTCATGTTGTTCAGATGATTTTGCAACGATACATGGATCCCACCTGGCTTGAGAACTCGTTTCCTTTATGGGTACAAAAATGTAACAATGCAGTGAATGCTGAGAGTATTGAATTGCTGAATGAGGTAATGGCTCGCCAAGGCTGATAGTGTCATTGATATACATTGTTCGGATATTTTTACTTATCGAAGTCCACTTTATCTGGCTGTGTTTAGGAATTTGACAGTTGTATCAAATGGAATGAAGTTAAATCCATTTCTGATTCTCCAATGCAACCAATGGTGTTGTCAGAGTGGAAAACGTGGAAGCATGACATTGCGAAATGGTTCTCGATATCTCGCCGTAGTGTTGGCGAAATAGCACAGGAGAGTAGTAAAAGCGTGTTTAACTCAGATGTTCAGGCTAGCCGTAAAAGACCAAAACTTGAGATTCGACGTGCAGAGACAACAAATGCATCGCAGATGGAAGCTGATACTTCGCCACAAGGATTGACGGCAATCGACTCGGAATTTTTTAGTTCCCAAGGCAATACAAATACTCCTGAGGTGATGAAAGATGAAAATCCGATAGTGAATACACCGGAGAATGGTTTGGACTTATGGGACGGCATTGTTGTTGAAGCGGGTGGTTCACAGCTCATGAAAACAAAAGAAACTAATGGGTTGTCTCACCCACAAGACCCACACATAAACGAATCAGTTTTGAAGAGACCATTTGGTTCGGGAAATAAGAGTCAACAATGCATAGCTTTCATTGAATCGAAAGGAAGACAATGTGTGAGGTGGGCGAATGAAGGTGATGTTTATTGTTGTGTACATTTAGCTTCTCGTTTCACCACCAAATCTACAAAGAACGAGGGATCTCCTGCAGTTGATGCACCAATGTGTGGAGGAGTTACTGTTCTTGGTACCAAATGCAAGCACCGGTCTCTACCCGGATTGTTGTTCTGCAAGAAACACCGCCCGCAAACAGGGATGGAGAAACCTGATAATTCTTCATCTCTTCTGGTGAAACGAAAGGTAGTGGAAATTGTGTCAACCTTAGAAACAAATCAATGTCAAGATTTAGTGCCTTTTGGAGAACCAGAAGGTCCATCTTTCGAGAGAAATGCGCCCCATGGAACTACGAGCTTCACTGAGATGTTTGAACATTGTAGCCAAGAGGAGAACTTGTGTGTAGGTTCTTGCTCAGAAAACAGCTATGTTCCTTGCAATGAGTTCTCGACAAAGCATTCATTATACTGTGAAGGGCACCTTCCTAACTGGCTCAAGCGTGCAAGGAATGGTAAGAGTCGAATAATATCGAAGGAAGTTTTTGTAGATCTCTTAAGAGGTTGTTTATCGCGTGAGGAAAAATTGGCTCTACATCAAGCTTGTGATATTTTCTACAAGCTCTTTAAAAGTGTCTTATCTTTAAGAAACTCTGTCCCAATGGAAGTACAGCTTGATTGGGCCAGAACAGAAGCTTCAAGAAACGCTGACGCTGGAGTTGGGGACTTCTTGATTAAGTTAGTATCCTATGAAAGGGAAAGATTAACTAGGATATGGGGTTTCGTTGCTGGTGCTGATGAAGAAGCATTCTTATCAGAATCTCCTAATCGACTGCTTGCCATCACCAATGGTGATGATTATAAAGGAGAAGAAACCATAGACAAAGAGAAATGGTCGTTTAGTGGATTTGCTTGTGCTATTTGCTTAGATTCTTTTGTGAACAGAAAGCTTTTGGAAACTCATGTGGAGGAGAGACATCACGTGCAGTTTGCGGAAAAGTGTATGCTTCTTCAATGTATTCCTTGTGGCAGTCATTTTGGAGATAAAGAACAGTTGCTGTTACATGTGCAAGCTGTGCATCCTTCTGAGTGCAAATCTCTAAACGTTGCTTCTGAGTGCAATTTGACTAATGGTGAGTCTTCTCAGAAACCTGAAGCAGGCAGTTCACAAATTGTTGTGAGCCAAAACAATGAGAATTCAAGCGGTGTACATAAATTTGTTTGCAAGTTCTGTGGGATGAAATTCAATTTGTTACCTGACCTTGGCCGTCACCATCAAGCAGAACACATGGGTCCGGGTCTAGTTGGCTCTCATGGTCCGAAGAAAGGGTTAAGGTTTAATACTTACAGGATGAAATCTGGTAGGCTTAGTCGTCCGAATAAATTCAAGAAAAGTCTTGGAGCAGTCTCATATAGGATTAGAAACCGGGCTGGTGTAAATATGAAGAGGAGGATGCAAGGTTCTAAATCGTTCGGCACAGAAGGAAATGCTGGAGTATCTCCGCCTCCGAGTGATAGTAGAAACTTTGATGGATCAACAGATGCTACCCATTGCACTGTGGTTTCAAATATATTGTTGTCAAAGGTTCAGAAAGCGAAACATCGCCCTAATAACCTCGATATCCTGTCTGCTGCTCAATCAGCTTGCTGTAGGGTAAGCCTTCAGACGTCTTTGGAGGCTAAATTCGGGAATTTGCCTGAGCGGATATATCTCAAGGCCGCAAAAATTTGCGGTGAGCATGGTGTACAAGTTCAATGGCATCTGGAAGGATACATATGCTCTAACGGATGTAAGCCTGTTAAAGACGCAAATCTTCTATGTCCCTTGATCCCGCGACAAGAGAATGATCAATTTCAGATAGCTACGGACCCTGGACAACATTCTAATATCGAGTTGGAAGTGGATGAGTGCCATTGTATCATGGAAGCTCATCATTTTAGTAAGAGACCGTTCGGAAAAACCGCGGTTTTGTGCAATGACATAACCTTTGGTAATGAACCAGTTCCGATTTGTGTCGTTGATGATGATCTTTCGAATTCCGAAAAGCCGAATGAGAGGTCTTGGGAAAGCTTTACTTATGTTACAAAATCAATGCTTAATCCGTCACTGGATCTTGTAAAGGAGGTATCTTACTTGTTCTAGCTCGTCGTATCCTTGAAACAGAATTGTTACTCCATGTCGTAACCTTGTTTTCTGGTCCTCTGTTTATGATGCAGAGCCTGCAACTCAGGTGTGGCTGTCGTGGTTCAGTGTGCTCGCCTGTAACTTGTGATCACGTATACCTTTTCGGTGACGATTTTGAGGACGCTAGAGACATACATGGAAAATCCATGAGGTGTAGATTCCCATATGATGACAAACAACGGATCATCTTGGAGGTAAATTTTAGTTATACTTCTCTGTTGAGGTGACTTTCTGGTAATTCTGTTATCTTGTTACTACTTGACAACATACTCGTTGATCCTCTTTTTCTGGTTAGCCCGTGATTGTTGTCGTCAATTCTGAAAATGTTGCAGGAGGGTTATCCTGTTTATGAATGCAATGAGCTCTGCGGATGCTCTAGAACATGTCAAAATCGGGTTTTGCAGAATGGAATTCGCGTGAAACTAGAAGTGTTTAGAACTGAAAGCAAGGTGTGAATGTGATTTTCTTTGAGTCATTTTCTTTTATTCTTATGTCTTGCTTCCATTCCAATATCCATTACTGGTTGATCCACAGGGATGGGGACTGCGGGCTTGTGAACATATACTGCGTGGCACATTTGTTTGTGAATACATTGGGGAGGTTCTTGATCAGGAAGAAGCAAACAAGAGGCGAAACCAGTACATAGCTTTTCTAAATCTTTTCGCCTTGTCCTCCAGCGTTTTAAGATTTGTAGCTGAACTTAAAAATCCTGCTATTGATTTTATAGGTATGGAAACGAAGGTTGCAGCTACATACATGACATTGATGCTAATATCAACGATATTGGTAGATTAATCGAAGGAGAACCCGATTATGCTGTTGATGCTACTACTCATGGCAACATCTCTCGATTCATCAATCACAGGTGAGTTTATAATATACAAATCTACCAAAACTTTTACCTTACTACACTACTGATGATTTCAATCTCTTTCATCTCTAGCTGCTCGCCAAATCTTGTTACTCACCAAGTTATTGTGGAAAGCATGGAGTCTCCGCTCGCTCATATCGGTCTATACGCCAGTATAGATGTAAGTCTCGTCTACTCTCTTGCCTCGAAAGAAGTATCAAAGTGTTTAGACCGAAATCGATCTTTTTGTCATCTATGTAAAACAGATAGCTGCAGGAGAAGAGATCACTCGAGACTATGGACGCAGACCGGCAACATCTGGACAAGAAAATGAGCATCCATGCCATTGTGAAGCTCCAAATTGCAGAGGTCGTTTGTTGTGTTAGATAGATTTTGGTTCCTTAGGAACATTCTTTGCAGATTTGTTTCAATAAGTTTCTTTCATGCTTTTAACTTTTCTTAGACAGCTTTGGAACTATTCATTCTGAATCAAATCTTGATTTCTCCTTTCTCAATTGTGAAGAACCAAAAGGGAAGTCCATAGCCAAAGATTACAATTGCAACCATCCCTGAAAAATCATTAAGAAACTGAGTCAAAGTTTTGAAATTTAAAACTCTTTCAAAAGCTTGAATCTTTCTTCTTCTTACCAAAGTCAATGTGATTTGAAAAAGAAGAAGCTTGTAGTTGAAGAACCATTGAAGCAATCACTAAACCACTTCCAATCTTCTCTCTAACCACTCTATGAGTAAGATCTAAAGACAAGACTCCAACTTTCTCAGTTATTACATCCTCTGCAACTACTTTAACCAACAAGAACAGACCTAAGCTTAAAGCTGTTGTCATCATTTGTTTGATTCTTTTCGATTTAGATATTCTTCTTCTGCAGTTCATCAGATTAACTACACAGGCAAGTGTGTATAGAGAAAACCAAAAGTACCAATCTGCAAAAACACATAAATGGTGAAATTTTATATAGAGAGAATAGAAGAAGAAGTAGATTTTGAATACCATGATCATTAAGCTGAACAGATGCAGAATAAGCAAACAAAAACGCCATTAGAAGAGAGCAAACTCTAAAAAGATTTCTGGGTTTTTCCATATGTTCCTTCAAGTTTTTGAATTTGGATGAAATTTGGGATCTTTTATTAAACTCAGAAAAACCCAAGATCGCTTGTGGAAATATTGACTCGCAAGGATGATGATGCGTCTGATAAAACCGGAGCTCAATAACCGACAAGAATCAAAGGTCGACATGATGTAAGAATTAAGGACTAATAAAACACAAAACGATTTTTAACTCACCTGAAAACACATATACTATGAACCAATCTTGGAAGTTTAAATGTTGTAAGAATTAAGGACTAATAAAACAGAAAACGTACGATTTTACACTTCACTTTAAATGTTGACAAGAAAACATAAAAGATTAACACTTGTGAATCATTTTTTCAGCTGCTGCCACAAAAAGGAAACAAGACCAGCCCTCCAATAACTCCAAGAACCGGCAAAGAAATGAAGGTATGATCTATTAAATCGGGTTTGTCCGGTTTATCTTTTTCTCAAATCAATGATATCTTTAGTCGACTTAAAGAAGAAAAAGCTAGTTGGTTTTGGAACTTTTGGTTAGATAAAAAAAAAATTAACCGAGAGAAAAGAGAAAAGCATTATAATTGTCATGATTAATTCAAATCCATTGTCTTTACCTTGATCTGGATCTAAGATGAACGCAACGACAAGTGGCGATAAAAACATAACACATTTTAATGTAATTCTCTCAAAAACCAACTTTCCAAATTTTATAATGTCTAAATAAATAGAAACATTAACCCGCGGTATACCGCAAGTCCCATTACTAGTAATCACATGAATAGACCATGTCTTTCTTGATCAAACTTTATTTTGAATAATAAATAGTCAATTTGAAACCTATAACATAAAAAGGAATTCTTAGGCAGACTTGATGTTATTTGTAACGAAGCAGATTAATGTGAAGACGAATTGGTGAAAAAGAGGAAACGGACAAACATAGGAAAGGAGTAGCGCAAAATTTTCATCAAGACTGCCATTTTCTTCTCTGCTTTTAAAACTCAATTTAAGTGTAGGCTGTGAAATCTTTAACCAATTTATTTTAATTTTTTTTTCATAAAATTTCCTTTAACCAATTTATTTAAATAATTCGTAAAACACATTTAATTAAAAAGAGAAAAATGTGAAAAAAAAAGAAAATAAAAGAAATAGATTAAAATAGAAGATTTGACGTGATGGACAGGGAAACGTTAATTGGGCCGAGCCTGTATTGGGCTTGAATGAAATAGAAGCTTCTCTGTAAAGTTAATTGGGTCGAGCCTGTATTGGGCTTGAATGAAATAGAAGCTTCTCTGTATTGGACGCGATTTCATTTCTCTGTGTGTGTCTGAAGAAGAAACAAGAACAACAACCAAAGAACCCTAATTTTTCCAGCAGAGAGATGATGATGAAGATGCGGGGTGGATCCACCATGTTTGCTAAGGTATCCCGAACCGATTGATTGACCTATTGTTTTCCATATCGTTATATCGTTAGATCTAAGTTTTTTTTTTTTTTTTCAGACCGTATTGTCGGAAAGGACGACAGTACTCCTCCTCCTCGTCTAACAACAACAAGAACAATAGGGTTCGTGAAGTCAAAACCTTGAAGGAGGTTAGTGAGGGATTGGTCGCAATGATGGCAAGACGAATTCCAGACGCCATCGAATCTACTAAATTTAGTTTGTTTTGATCGATATGTTGGTGTAATCTTTGTACATTTTCTAGTTTCCCTGTTTGTTATTAAGACATAAACGATATATTTGGTAAATAATAATCATAGATTTATGTTTGATAAATACAAACTTTAAAATACAAACATATTTATATTTTGAAAATGTCACTTAAAATATAAGAGAGTAGAAAGTTGCCACATAATGCATGGTGGTGTTAGTTTAGTTTTTTTTTGTTAATAATTCAAGTAACCTCAAAATCATTGATTCTTATTTCGATTATTATTTTCCCCAATTACCTAACAACGAAATCAAAAACAAATTAGCAGCTTATAGTAAGATGTAGTGAAAGATATTATCGAAAATCAATTACTCAAATTACCTGAAGATTAAAATTGTTGCCTTTTGATGGATGATATAACATCGGAATAGTTGGATTCCATCGGAACATTGAAACCCAGTTAAGCTCTCTTCGAATCATAATGTGTATGGGCCTTCAGTTTATTATTGGGCTTCGAATTTGTTGTAACATATAAATTTGTTATATGAAGAGGTCCACTGAACTAACACAAAAAAAAAAAAATGATGTTACACTTTTATAATTATTATTATTACATGTCACTCATTTTATGAAGATATTTAAAACGGGAATTTTCTACTTTGGATACACAGCAGGTATGTATGTGTGTTGTGCAGAGGATGATATCTATTTTATTGATTCATTTTTTGAGATTCAACAAGAAGAAGCCACTAATTATATACTTTCTTCTTCTTTCTTCCCAGCTACATATAAGTCCCCATACAATCCAGAAAAGTATGATTCCGAGATGGAGGTAAATTAAAGAGTATAGAAACAAGAGATTTGAGGTTTGCTTTGGGTTTTATATGAGTTTAATGCATGCTTCCAACTCATGGTTTCAGGACTTGTCTGCCAAGCGGCAGGAGCTGGAGAAGAAGAAGGAAGCGTTGCTTGCTAAGAAGATGCAAATCTCCAACCCAGTTTAGCATACAGCTTCTATTATAGACCCATGCTTGGAGAAAGGTGTTTAAAGCTTTTCGAACAATTTGACACTCTCCAAAACTAAAACATTGAGCCACAATACATGCAGCAATAAACTATATTGCTTTTAACCGGTTAGCTCCTGAAGACTCTATGTCAATAAACTTCCTCAATAAAGCAATGCCTGACTACTCTAGCTGATTCATATTTGGCTTGAAGGAGTCTTTGATTTTCTCAACGGTTAGGTAAGCTTTTCCAGCTTTTTTTTTTTAACATATACCTATATCATCTTTGAAATGAGAATATAGCTTTTAAGAATGGAAATGGAATAGAGATTGATTTTGCAAAGTGATGAAAAGAAGCGAATTAATTAGATTCTTTGAGGATCAGAGCTTATCTAAAAGGTAAATTCTTGAAAGGAAAAGTGAAATGAAGATATATAAACTTCAACTGCCCCCAAAAGAGAGTAGCAGTTGCAACCACTCACATGTCCTAACTAAGGTAACGAATCCTTAAAAAAACCTTAAAGAAACTAAGATTGAGATTTTGGACCACCTTGGAAACAGCTAAAAGGGCTTTATTAAGTCTAAAAAACCAAACTATAAACAAATAACAAATCGAAACACAGCTGGATTTTGGCTATCGTTGATCGGTTAAAAAATCGATATCATTTATTAAGTAACAGGTCACTAGAAGCACACTTTCTTTGTATAGAACAAAACTAAGAATAAGATCAGTCTATTGCTATAGTTGTCTTTGTCTATTGCTATTTTTTCTAAACACACAATTAAAACAAGCAAACGTCAACAAAAGCAGACCAGAGAGTATTGAGGAAGTGAAATCAAATGATCGGAGGAGGCGGAGTCTCCCAAACATCAAACACATTCTCTTGGCTATGCAATGCGAAAAGCCGATCTCCACCTATGGAGATTGAGCCACCATAGCTTCTTCTTAGCCTAGAAGTCAAGACCCAGTCTGGTCCACAAAACACAGAGATGGAATCATTCATCGAAGAGAAAAGCTGACCATGATGCAACGCCAGTTTCGGGTAACAAGACTCGTCAGGCATCTTACTCTTCATCAGTTTGCTTCTTGAACTCCATCTCACGCTTCCTCCATACATCCTCAGATCAATAAACCCCAAATCCTCAAACTCATTCACCATACATCCTCAGATTTAAGTGTGCGACTTGAATACAGAAAATACCAAAATGCATAGGTCTAAACTAAACAACAAGTTTGTAGATAGAGAAAAGACACAGAGGTGTGGCTGGCTGCATATTCTTTCTTTCCCTGAATTCTACTAAACAGCATTGGCAGCTTCCGAACTCCCCATCTGAAACACAACACCAACCAACCAAACCATCAAAAGAAAAAGAGAAAAACCAAAGACATGTCTACTCTATGGTACAAGCAGGGCAGAAAACAATAACATCAAAACCGCTCATCTGATCAGAACTCAACCTTTCAATCACAACGTAGTAAAAAAAAGACAGGGGATCGGGCTTTGCATAAAGGGACCTACTTACCACTTTTCTGGCTTCAGCTTCATACTCTTGCATCTGTCTTTCAAGATCTTTCCTAACTAGCTCAAGCTTTTCTTTGGCGTCCCAATCCTTGACAACACCACCCGTAATGTCGCCGTAAGAAACTCCGGCGAAACATGCTACGGCAGAAGTAAACATTTTACAATCGACATGCTGGTGGAACTTATTTGCAAACTTGATGCAGCATCGCCCAATCGCACCAACCTGAAAGGACAAGTTTTGCAATCAAAATCAAGTAAAAAGTAGTAATCAAAGAGAAAGATAATTTGTTCATTACCTCCTTGCCTCCCATCTCTTCTTCTTCTTCTTCTTCTTCTTCTTCTCGGGCTCGTTCTAAGGGTGATTGGATTCGATTCTATCAAGCGGCGGAGTCTTCCCTTTTTCCCTTTTGGTATCGTCGAACGAATTACACAAACTCTCCAGAAAATTTATTACAATATCCCTTGTTTTACGATTTAAACCCTCAACTATCCCTTTTTTTACGAATTAAACCGCCAACTAAATTTCGTTAACAAATCTACCCCTCTGTTTGCAGAAACGTTAACAAACAATAAAACGCTGCGTTTTTGATGGGTTACAAAGAACAAAACAAAAATGCTGTCTTGTTTGACTTTGACTATTACGCGAGGAACCGAAATTACCCGAACCGATTTTTAAAAATACCCGAATGGATCCTAAACCTTTCTACCTGAAAATCCGGAACCGAACGCGATACCCGTGGGTAACCCGAACGTATCCGAAATACATGTATACATCTAAGATTTTTTTGTAATACTTATACTTATAATAACTAAAATATTCCAAATTACAATCATAACCTAAATATATCATATTCCCTCTGTTTCACAAAAAGTGTCGTTTTAGAGTTTTGCACACATATTAAAAAAATATTAAATTTTTTGTTTTTTCTAAACAAAAACATCATTACCTATATACTTAAATACAATCTGTCCAATAGTAAAACAATCTGCAGAATACTAATAGTCATAAAACATAAAAAATCATTAAATTTTGCATTGAAAACCTAAAACGACACTCTTTGTGAAACAAAAATAAAACCTTAAAACGACACTCTTTGTGAAACGGAGGAAGTATATTAATGAGTAATTCGAATCATTAAGTCCCAAAACAGCGATTTGAGCAATGAAAGAATCTCCGATTTTGAGAAAAGCAATGAAAGATTTCTGGGTTTTTCCATATGTTCCTTTAAGTTTTTGAATTTGGATGAAATTTGGGATCTTTTAAACTCAGATCAGATTCAAGAAGATCGCTAGTGGGAAATTGACTCGCAGGGGATGATGAATTGATGATTATGATGACGCGTCTGATAAAACCGGAGCTCAATAACCGATAAGAATCTAAAAACCCGGTCCTTTGGTACTTTCCGGTTATTATTGATGATAATGGATAATGCACTTTGAGCTTGAAAGTAGCCCAAAAGCCCATTTAGGTTTTGTTTTCGTTTTTTTTTTCTTTTCAATATTTGGTTTTGTTATTGCAAAAATCTTTTTGTTGTTATAAATTGAGAAGATTGCAAAATATTTTTGTTGTTATAAATTAGGAAGACGATCTATTTTTTCACAATAAATATCACATCGCATAGAATCCATTCTATAACTATGTTTTAGATGTTTCCGAAAAAAATATTTATCGACTTATATTTCTCCGAATCCATAGTTCAAAATTTAATATCTTCCCAGAATAATAGTCGTTTTAAATTTAATTTCATATCAGGTTTAAATAGTTTTTATTGGATTTAGTTCGTAAACCGATTAAACGACCATATATATGGAGAAATATGGTGAAAACTATGAATTCGGGGAATATATGTCGAGAAGTATTTTTTCGGAGATATTTAGCATGTGGTTATAGATTATGTTCTATCTGATGCGATGTAATACTTCTCGTGGAGAAATATATAGATAGTCTTCTCTTATAAATTAGTTAAATATTTTTTTTTTTTCAAAACATTGATCCACAAGTAGATTAAAAGGTATCTGCAAATTGGCTATCCAGTTTTGAGGAGTAGCGCTTACAACTATAATACATATGGAAATCGAGTTTTAGATGCACGACAGCACGAGCATAGATAGTCACAACACTATGGTCATAAGTTTTGATAAATTCTTCCTGCAATTGCAACATGCGTATTTGTAATAGAGCAACATATCAAATAGCTCATCAAACATACGTTTTTGAGTCTTATGCTCCATGGTTGACTACGACCTATCGACTATCATACAGGGCGATATATAAATCGGAGATATATTGTATATAGTGAAGAATGAATCTACGTTGGATATAAGAAAAAAAAAAAAAAAAAAAAAAAAAAANACTACTTTTTATGTGAATATATATGAGGCATTGAGGCCACATTTCACATCACATGAAGATAAGACAACAAAAGGATACGGCCTATCCTCTAAAATTAATTATTCCAACGATAGTGCACCTTCACTGTTCTCCAATCATTCTATTCCTAACCCCAATAGTACATTTATTGTATAGTTTTTTATATTGATGCACACATATAACGTATTTATTTTGTCGACCCATGTAACGAATTTATGGTTTGAAACTTTTTTTTTTTTTTTAATGGTTTGAAACTTTCAATCATGGCCAAACAAACTACATATATGAACGGAATAGTTTTGTGCAGGACAATATACTTTATCAAAACAAAATGAAGAATATTGTTTTATCAAAAGGTTAGATATGGTTTAACGGTTCATCGATCAATATGAACACAACCAATCCAGGGAAAAAAAAAAAAAAAACACAACCAATCCATGCTAGTCTAATAATTAAAAGTTTTATTAAATTGAGGAATTCTGTTCACGATGATGACAAAGATGTTAGAAACACATCAATTGTCTTGAACGTATATATATTACTGTTGATATTCTTACGAGAAACTCATCCTGCAATTAAATTCATATGATCTAAAATTTTGTAAGCAATTTCTTCACTTATATTATGAATGATTTTGTGGAATATTCAATAGCAAGTTAAAAATCTTCCAAATATAAACAATGATTTCATAGTAACTTTTTAGATGATCAAGGAATTAATTAAGTAAACTCTATTTCGTTCCATTTATGAAAAAAGAAACCTAAATAATATAGTTACATCCAGAAAAGCTTATAATATTCCTAGGCTCAGCACCGTTGTGTTATACGGTCCATATATTTAACATGTGCTCTTGTACAAAATAAGATTCCCAAAAATAAACTAAGTTCAACACTTAGGCATTTGTTCATATGTTATTACTTATTAGCATGTGGGGTAGTCATCGGATTCGGCGATCGCTAAATTTCGTAGTGCCACGGGCCCAAGCCCAATATACCATTAAAATGGGACCGACCCCTCTTCTCATTCTTATAATTAGACCGGCGCAAATCGTAGGACCTACAGAAGTGGTTTTTTCTTTTTTTTTTTTTTTCTTTTTTTTAACACCAAATTCATTCATTGATTTCAAGTGTTGTACAAGAGTTGATACATAAGAACATCACAGTTAAGCACATCAAAATACATATCCATAAATACATAAAAGATTGTTAAAAGAAACGATGGAGAAGTGAATTTCCACGATGCTTTCGATATCGAAGCCTTACTCGCCAACAGATTATTAAATCTGTTTCTTTCCCTGTCCAGAATCAATCCCAAGATGATGAGATCGTCGCTCTTGGCTATCTTCTCATGGAAGAAACTCCGTAGTTGACTAAATGTATTGATGAAACTCAATATCTTCTCTTGCACTGATTCGTCAATTCGCCGTAAGTTTGATATGCCTGGATTCCACATTCGCTGATCGATATACCATATAAACCTTATGAATTGAAACTCAATTCCTGTTATAGATCGGGATTGTGGACATTGGGCATCATGAAAAATTGAAAGACTTTTCACGGAGATGACGGGTTCATCGTGACTGGATGTATAAAACCAACATACTCCGACAAACCATGAATGAATTGCTTCCCTAACCGGAAGAAGTTGCTGGAAACGAAACCGTTTCCTCTTGCTAAAGGAAAAGTCCCAGATCGAGACATTAGAAACGATTTGAATGAAAGGATGCATATTAATACCTTCTGATTTCGGATCTGATAACAAATCGTCATGAGATTGGTGGTTGTTTGTCACCGCTGTAGTCATGAACTCCACCACTGTCACCATCAGAAGGAAGAAGGTAGATC
Organism: Erysimum cheiri; assembly: GCA_900406345.1. Taxonomy (NCBI): domain Eukaryota; kingdom Viridiplantae; phylum Streptophyta; class Magnoliopsida; order Brassicales; family Brassicaceae; genus Erysimum; species Erysimum cheiri. The sequence continues at coordinate 20,270 of OVAQ01000454.1, forward strand.
GGAGAAGAAACCGATGTAAGTATGCCTCGCCCATCACCATCGTTATGTTTTATTCAAAGGAAACCCTAATTACAATAACTAAAAGAAAACAAGAGTACAGCCGACGCCGGAGCCGACGTCGGCCGGTGGGTGTATCAAAAGGAAGACGGTTCTTTTTTTTCGCCCTCTGTGTCGCCTAATTCGAGAGAGAAAACGGTTTTTTCTTCTTATTCTCCATTCAATTCAAGCATTATAATTGTAGCACAAATATTAAAAAAACAAAAAAAAAGCTTCTTAAACCCAAAAAAATATCTCTAAGAAAAAATGTAAGATATTTTATGCAGAAGTTTTAGATTCAAACATATATTTTATCTTAGTGATAAATTTGATCCGAAAACGGTAGAGATTATATACACTATTATTAAATCATGGATGCAAAATGACTTTAAACCAACAAAAAAATACATACCAGTTTACATATCTCTCAAAATTATGATTTTTTTTTTCAACCAAACATTAATAAAAAAAAAACACTCCATGATTGGTTGTCCAATCTGAAGAGAAATTGTTTACAAACGAAATATTAGAGTAAAGGGATCTCAAAATTATGATTCTTACAGTGAAATCACTCATCAAATAGTAATTGACAACATAATGATGATGATATCTCTTTCTTAGGTTTGAGATTAAATAACAGATTAAAAAGGTAACCTAATTACTATTTTTGCATGTGATTTAAGCAAGTTACGTGATATCATGTGAAGTTGTCTGTCATCAGAAAACATAATATGATATTTGTTAAAACTTATACAAGATACATGTTATTTAATTAAAAACACTCATGACAAATGAAATTATTTACAATTTTTCATTCTTTGATTTTACAATTAAGAGTTTAAAATTTGGCTATCTAGTGTATATTTCTTTAAAATGTTAATTTGACAAAATGCTTTATTTAACAAATAATAGTACCTTTGTTTCATTGTTTGTATATGCGGAAATTGTAGAATGTATTAACAGTCAACACGAACCAATATTTACAACGCCAGCTTAACCACTTATATAATTCACATGAAAATATAAAAACTCATATCATATTGTTTATCAAAAAAAAAAAAAAAAACTCATATATATTAAATAAAAATAATGTTGATGGAACATTCTATCATGCATACATAAAATATCAACATTATTATTTTATTTTTTTTATGTGTGGTTGACAAAATAAAATAAAAATAATGTTGATATTTTGTGTATGCATGATAGAATGTTCCATCATGCATGCTATATTTATGCAATTTAAATATAAACATGACATTACACAATATACATATATATATATATGTATGTATTTTACAGCATGTATATACGCTATTAAAAGGCAGGCCCTCCGGTATTAAAATCAAGAATCTAACACTCATGCATATTGATTTTCTTGTCACGTTCAGATCTGCATTTGATTTTTTTTTTCTTTTAACAAGGACAAAAGAAATTGCTAAATTGTATTTTTGTATATGATATTTTCCATTAAATATTCTTTTGTAAGAGTATGGTAGCTAAAGGACAGTGGTCAGACAAGAAAGGGATGAAAACTGGACCACTACGATCGATCGAAATAAATGTATTTAGTAAATTAATATCATATGCATTAATGAGTTTATAGGATCAGGTTGCACCTAATTAGTCATAAAAAAATAAAATGGAAATAGTTTAAGACAGAAATTCTTTCACAGTAGTATTATATTTTAGTGTACTAGTCTTGTCCATTATTTTTTACAACATAAGAAATGTTCGTAGTCGTTTGACAAAAGAAGAAAAAAAGAAATGATAGTAGTCATCGGGAATACAGAATACTAGTACGTATAACGATGTATTTCGATATCAACCTAGCTCCTACGTCTAAGTTAAAAAAAAAATCACACATGAGCGTAAGTAAAAAACAACTAAGTAATTTGATATGCAGTTGTGTATGTATGTTTTAGTTTTAGGTGAGTTATAAGAGTATGGAGTATAACTATCAATTGATGCAATTGGATTTTGTTTGGTCTCTCCAGTCTACATAAAAAGCTTAATGTATTTGTAGTGATTTATACCTTTATCGGATTATGATATCTATATCATTAATTTTTGGATGGATAGATTGTGCATTTTCTAGTATCAGATCGGGCTATTGGTTGCACCAACGACATTTACTAAAATGTAAAATGTCAAATAATCGTATTGCCAATTATAAGGTCATTCCCCATTTCTGTTAATATATAGAGTATATACATACTTAGAATAGAAATTCATTATTTATAAGGAATTAGGTGAAACGTAAATGTTCTTGTTTACAGAAATTGTTGAAGTGACTTTTAAGGAAACCCTTTTATAAACAAATTAAGTAATGAGTCCCAACAGAGTAATGAGTAGCACCATGCATGGCAATGAGCTTATTGCCCTCTTTGTGGAATTAAAACGTCTCCGTCTCGATTGAGATATCCCCAATATGACATGTAACCAAACCTTTGGAGTTTTTGGGAAATTGTTTTGTTAGAGAAAAAGAAAGCTCTATAATATCTTAATCGAAAAAGCTTCTTTTTAAAAAGTATAAGAACAAGGTCTTCACATTTTAAAAAATTGTTAATAAGTCGATCGAATGCGCCAAATATATTTTGTTGCCATTACTAAATTAAGTAGCACATAGTTTTTTTTTGTTTTTTTCTTTTTTGTTTTTTGTTTTTTTTTTGTTTTTTTTAGTAGCACATAGTTGTAGTAAGTAGGGATTAGTTGAGGTGATTAATTTGATTATACAAGCAAAGTGATGTGACTTAAATTCAACATTGGCGCTCTCCTACGACTGTTATCGTTTAGTAGTAAAATCAAATGGAAGAATCCAATAAGTGCTACTCACAATTATAATTTCAAAAGTATGTACATAATCATAATCTAAACCAAAAACTTTACACAAAATTTAAGGATATCAACTTCAAAAAGAATAAAATAAAAAATATGTGCATAAATATATATAGAACTTTGGTAGCTAGGATATCACTTGACACTTGATATATGTATCTCTCTCCTTCTTACGACAGAAAAGAAAAAAGAAAAAAAAAAAACTAAAGAAGAAAGGAAGTTTTAAAAGTATGTGAAGATGACTAATTAAAAACATATATCGATAAAAAAAAAAAAAAAAAAAACATATATCGAAAAACCCAAAAAAAAAAAAAAAATCCCACTATAATAAATTTGGATTAATAAATGGAGAAACGACGAAGACTAAAAATCTCCAAAGTCTCTAACGGAGAAAGAAGTATTCTTATCAGGAATATTGCCAGAGTGTCGTAGACCAAGCGTAAGAGACACGTCACCAGCCTGTTTGGTCCCGAATCTTATGACGTTCACACCTTCATGATCGACGTGGAAATCACTGACGTCTTGCTGACACGTGGCGACGGTGAACGCATCTGAACCGCCGTGAGAAGCGGCGGCGACGGAAGGGAGGAATGAAGAGTCGTTTTCGTGAGGTGTCGACGTCATCGTCGTTGGAGTTTGTGTGGTTATGACAGTGAAGTTGTTTTCATTATTGTTGGGTTTCGTGTCGTTGTTGTTTGTTTGTTGCTGTCTTCTTTGTTGTTGATGATTTTCATTTTCTTCTGCTTCTTCTTCTCTTTCTTTTGCTTCTTGTTGATACATCTCTTCCACCATTGGTTTCCATAGACGAACCCTAGCATTTATGAACCAATTCGACACCTGAAAAATGAAACACAAATTGGACCAAAATTAGTACTTTCAACGAAATCTGTATTAAAATATTTCAAGAATTTGAGTTTTAGACACATAATTTTTTTTTTTTTATTATGGATATGTAAAAAGTTATTCTTGGAAATCCTTTAAGAATTTTTTTTTTTTATTCTTGAACTGTTTCATAATAAATGTTTTTACTCTTTCCAAACAAACAAGAAAAATATTATTAAAATTTAGTACTTTTAACTAGTTTTTGATAAATTATTTTCGGAAATTATTTTTTGGTTCACATTATTATTGATATGTACAAAAATTAAAACTTCTTTTGTTTCGTAAAGAATTTCGCTAGAGATTTTTTATCAAATCAATGTGATTTTTAAACAAAGTTTCTAATTTATTCTGCATTGAAAACTAATAAATTTTGAATTAAGTTTATTGAATTAGTTAGTAGTATATTGGATTTGTGTATAGTTGTATATACTACTAATTATGGTGATTAGTTGAATATTGAATATGATTATATCTTTGTATTTAAAATATTTTTCTTAGAAAAAGCTTCTTATGGATATGTGAAAAATTATTCTTAACTAGATTTTTCATAAAAATTTAATACTATGTTAGTAAAAGTTACTTACATTACACTTCTACAATAGTTTTAGTCGTGAACTTTGGCTTTATATTAAATTGGTATTTTATGTTGAAAACGATATTTAAAATATAGTAGTATGAAATAGTATGGATATACTAGCCAAGTGTATTAAATTTTTTAACTTTGTTATAAATAAAATTAATAAAGCTTCAAACTTTCATGTACATTGTACATGAGAAATACTGTCCTTGAGTATTTATGTCCGTCTCTCTCCTATGTTTTGTGGTATATATACTTTGCTGCATATATTTGTATATAATGCATTTAATGAAGAAAACGAAACCCAAGAAAACATGATTTTTCATAATTCAAAATCCATGCAAGAGAATCGACATGAAGCCACTCATGTCAGATTTTGCATGATGAAATGATTGACATATATGGTAAATTGTAATTTAAGTACATATATGTAAATGAGTAATTAAAAGGGTTCTTGTATAATCAGTATGATTGTTCAGAACATATAATATTATATATATATATATATAAATAGATATATGCAAGTATATATAAGGCTGACCTGATTTCTGGATAAACCAGTCTGTCGAGCTAAGAGGTGCTTATCAGCATCGCTTGGGTACCTGAGAAAGAGACCAGAAAATGACTTCACAATCCCAATAATTTTTTTTATTTTTTTTTTCTGTATAAATTTGTATATAAAATGAGTGAGAGAGGAAAAACACAATCAAGTAGATGCAAGAAAAGGTACAAACTTTCTTCTCACAAGGGCGTGAGAATCTAAGGGACAAAAGAAAAAGTTGATTACAGAATAGAAGCATTTGATTTTATTTTTGTATCTTCACTTATTTTTCATCATAAAGCAAATATTTTATCTGTACAACTCTTCTCTTCTTTACTTCACTAACAACAAAATAGTAAAAACTGCACACATTAAATAGAGAAAGTACTGATGAATAATGAAAGAAGAAATTGCTTTTTTCAGCTTTTGGTTTTTTTTCTCTCTTTATATTTCTGCATTTCTTAAGAGACAATATACCAATGACACTGCTACACTGACAAATCTGACCTATTTTTTGTAATTATGTATAATGGCATTGTTACTTCTTTTGATAATAGAATGTCGAAAAAATTAAAGCAAATTAAAGAGAAAACTACAAAGAAAGGGTTACACAGAGACAGAGAAACCCTTAGGATGCTATTATGATCCCAAAGCATAAAAGTTTGTGATCTCATTCTGAAAACTTCTTTTGTTATATTAATTATTTAATTTTCTTTGCCATGCAAAACACCTTATACAGTATTTATAAACATATAAGCACAATATGCACAAACACACACAAGTTTCACAGAAAATCTCAAGGCCAATGCATTGTTACCCTTGTTAACTAGGATTCTTAACTGAGCATTTTAATTGGTGGCATCAAAGAAAAAGATACAGTAAGTTAGTTAATATATCAAATTTGATTAGTGGAATAAAAAGAAAATTATCAGAAATTTATAAAGTCAAGCACGTTTTTTTTTGGTGATTGAAATTCTTCCCCAAAAAACAAAATTAATTGAATAAAAACCATGTGTCACTTTCACAACTTAATTGTACTAAAACTTATTACCAGTTAAAGTCTTGGTATACATTTTTTATAGTATACATATGGTCAAATTCAAGAAGATTAAATATATTTGTTGCGAAGAATAAGAGTAGATATATCATAATGAGTAAGGGATGAGAAAATGGACTTACGGATTAAGGAAATGTTCGAAAAGCCAAGCTCTAAGGATATTAACGGAGCGTTCAGGCAAACCACGTTGCGGTCTCCATGCCTCTTGTTCCATCATACCCATATGATGAAACGCTCGTTGCTGACGCAGACTCTGCTCTAACAAACGCAATCGCGGCGTTTCGCCTTTAGTTAACCCGGATGATGCAGCCCCTGCCGCCTCTTTGTCCCCTAGAAGCTCACAGCTGCGTTTAAGTTGAACTGCTACCGCGTCTTTCAAACACCGGAAATGCCTAGACATTGCCTTTTGGGCTAATGTTGTGTACGGAACAGCCGCGCCGTAGCCCATTACTTGGTCGAATGAATTCACTACCATTTGCATTTGTTCGCAGTAGTGGTTGTACCGTCGGTCCACCTATAAATGCAATTTTAAAAATTGAAATATAAATAAATTAGTTTTTGTTTTGTAATTAGTTCATTTTAATTTGTCTAGAAAAAAAATACAATGTGCATTGTTTTCCTAATAGCAAATTATGGTATCTTAGAAGATATAATAAAATCTTGAGATAAGATAATGTCAACTACAAAATAAATTGTTAATAAATAATGAAGTAACTTCAAGGACTAGTTTTGGTTACGTAGTGAAGGTTAGCTTATATGGAGAAGGAAACTCTAATTTAAAATTTCTGGTTGTGAAGACTAAATCACTTAATTAATCATAGTTTAATTTCTTTATGTTAATTTTTGATTAAGCGATGCCACCAAACGCGTGACACAAGATATGCATCAATATATCAAATCATACCGTAACACCAGTATATAATGATATTAGTTAGAAAAAATTATATAAGTGATGGTAGGATTGCGTAATCAGGCTCTACCAACTAGAGCATGTGTCGTGCTCTTGTACCAGTCGGTATTTTTTCTATACATTTAAATTTTAAGAAAATAACATATATATATATATATATATATATATAGTGTTTATGAAATATTGGTTGATTCAAATTAATTGTGTAAGGAAAAAGTAATCACGAAGAAAATTCAAGTTTCTAGTGATTGATATGGAAATGGTATTTTGATTAATTCAAGCATTAGAACGGTTCATTAAAAGTTTGATAAAAAAATTAATTAGTTTGGTTAGAGAAAAATATAGTTTGAAAACGTTACCTCTTCAAGCATAGAGAGTAGCTTGACCTTTCTTCTTTGATGTTCAATCCGATCAGCCGGAGATAAAGGAGGATTATCATTGGCTGCTCCGGCGGAAGACGACGACCCTCCTCCTCCGCCGCCGCTAGTATTAGGGTTTGAGTTGTTCCTACTAAGTTTGTTCTTCTTGAACTGTCCTCTTCCAACACTACAAAACTCTTCCAACAATTCTTGTGCCGGTTTAGTGTATTTTGAATTCCTCAACGTATAGATTCCTCCAATGGATGAAGAAGCCGCCATGGGAGATGATGATGATGACCCAAAATGTCCAACGACTTGATGATGATGATGAGAAGAAGAAGAATTATCAAGAAGAAGGTTCTTGAATTGGTTGAACTGATGATGATGAGCCGATGCGTTAGAAGAAGAAGAAGTTCCATCAACGGCTGCACAATAAATGCTTCTATATTCCTCGGCTTTAGCTGCGGCTAATGAAGATGAGAGAGATAAAGACAAACCCTTTCCTCCTTCCACGTGGACGGTCCCGATGATATCTCCTTGACTATGGTTATGATGATGATCAGAGGAAGATGGCCATGTGAAGTGATGTTGTTGTTGTTGCATAGTGTTTTCATCGGTGAAAGCAAAACCTTGATGATGATGATTTGGTAGTAACATATGAAGAGTTGAGTTGTTATTGTTGCTGTGACGGTTTTGTTGCTCTAACAATTGTTTAGTAGACTGATCAAGAGTCTCTCCGCCGGAGCCACCACCACCTCCGCCAGGGAAAGCAAACATTTCAGACAACATTCCGGCTGTTTCATAAACCGGAATTGGAGCTCCTGAGACAACAGCTGATTCATCTACTTCTTCTTGATGAGTGGTTGATGATGATCGGTGAAATCCATTAGAGAAGGAAAAGATTCCTTGGTGATGATGATAATCTTGTGACATAGAAGAAGAATCTGAATTGTGATGAGTCTTGTAATAATAAGAAGTTGTAGTAGCTAGACCCATAACAATTCTTGATTCTTGTTATTCATTATCTCCAAAGCTCTTGGATCCTGTAAGGATTCAGACATAACACACAGAGAAAGAATCTTTATATAACGAAAAAAAAAGACAAACAAAAATTGTAAGAAAAAGAAAGAGAGAGAGAGAGAGAGAAAGGAGTCAACTAGGTATTATACAGTTTTTTTCTTTCTTCTCCAATCTCTTTCTTGTAACTCTTTTAAGGTTCTCACTTTCAGCTTCGGTCATCATCTACATATATGGTATAGAGAGAGAGAGAGAGATAGAGAGAGCAAAAGAATTTACCTTGGAGTTGCAGAGAGAATTTGATATGAGAGCTTATAGCTATCGTTTTCTTTATCTCTCTCTAGCTTTCTTTTTCTTGGGTTCTTTTATATTTTCTTTCTCTGTTAGTGAGAGTTTGTTTATATCAGCAAATTCTGGAAAACCAAAAAACTTATAAAAATCTTCTCCCAAAGAGAAAGGAAGAGAGAGAGAAGAGAGAAGAAGCTGAGGTCGCTGTTCTTTCTTCCTCGCCTCCCTTTTTAACCCACCAATCTTCTTTATTATTATTTTTTTTTGTTATAAATATATTATTCTTGATTATCATTTTTAAAAATGAAGTGGTTTTGTAACTTCTTCCTTTTAATTTTAATCAGCAAAGGTTTCCATATCAATAACGATGAGGAAGAAGGACAAAACTTATATATATACAACTTGAAATTACAATACTCTCCCTGTTTATTTTTTTTAAAAATTTATTTTTTGTCAACGATATGTATATATTTATAAATGCTAAAAAAAAAGTATTTAACTTTTTTATCACGGAAATGTCGGCTGATATCAACATTTTAAAGGAGTTAATTTGGAAACTAATTTTAAAAGCAAAACTAAAAAGAATACAAAGATAAGGTGAGTCCAAGGTCATATCTCAATGACCCAAAGTCCCAAACCACCACCATAAATACTTCCACATATTTTTGTGCTTAAATAATATTCTCATTTTGAGCCAAAAATAAAATAAAATAAAATAAAAGATATTTTTGATTTGAGAAAATATATACTAATACTAATATTCCTACAATGCCCTCTTAGTTATTTATTTTTATGCTCATCTATGTCATTTCCGATTAGATGTGCTTAGTTCATCAATAAGCTCATATTTTCTTAATACGAAGAGCAAAAATTTGAATATAATTGAAATTACAATTTGCTTATCAAATAATGAACTTGGTAATTGGTATATAAATATTTTGTAAATACAACGTTGTTGTCAGAAAATTTTATTTTCTTATTACAAAAATCAAAATATTGTCATGGTATTGTCAAATATTTTTAATCTTAAATCGTTTTTTTTACATGCGGTTCTAATTTAATTGAGTGTTCCTTATGCTTTTACTCTCACTTCTTTGTAGACAAATAATGGGCATGAGATATCACCTACTCGATCTGAGGCACAAGCCTATCTTTACATGGGGTTGCTTTTCTTGTGCTCACTGATCAGAAACTAAACGATACTCCTAAATTAAGCTATATACTCTATTTTATATGTATATCAACTAGTAAAAGACTAGATCATCCAACAGAAACAACCTGGAATTAACCTAAAGACATCTTATTTATGAATATATATATATAATACTTATAACCTAAGATATATTTATGTATGTATGCTCATAAAAAGATCAATATCAGGTTAAATGACTTATCTGGCAACCGAAGTTTTCCAACATGTGTTCTTTGCCTTATAGAAATGTAAGAGTTGTATTACGATGCCCCTCTTGTTTACTTTGTGTTCGTTATGTTTTTTAACACACTAAATTTTTACCCTTGTTGTATCACTTTCACCAATCATAGATTGCCTATCAATATATATGTTTTCGGTTTGTAAGTTATATTCCCTAATAAAATTAGCAAAATGTTGCATTTGATGTAAAATCGGTTTTTTGTTGAATAAATTTTATATTTATACAAAAAAAAAGTTATATTCTTTAATTATTTCACAAATTATAATATCTTTGTATTGATACAAACACAATTTTATTTTATGTAAAAGTTAACAACCATCATCCTAGTATATTAAATATTGAAAAACATATATTTCCAAAATCGATTTGACGTGCGTATCCGTCCCACGAAACAGTTAGGGACATCTTGGATATGTGCAGTGTAGGTTATAAACCCACAACGGGATAAATAATTAATGGAAGGCTCGAAAGCAAAAGTAAAAAGCCCACTTGTATATATACCTATGGAGACTTATGTTGGAATCTATCATATCAGAATCAGATACCATATCAATGATTTTGTAGCACCCATAAACTCTTTACTTAAATCCAAAATAATTCAAGTGGGTTTCTCAAGAATACTATTGATTTTTGCGAACGATTAGTTGCCTATAAGAAATTGGATTATTTCCTAAATTCAAAACTGTTTTAGTTTATGGGATAGTTTATTTCTATCAATTTCATCTACTTTATAATTGGAATTTTCTGCTATTTTTTTGCCCCTCCCACCTTAATTAATGCTACAGAATTTAACTGACCCCAATTATACATTTTCTATAGATTTATACAAAAAAAATACACGGCTTTGCTATTATTATATTGACTTTTACATTTACTACATGAATCAAAATCAAATTTAATGAGTATTTTTAGTCTTTTTATAATCAAAGTAAATTTAGAATTTTCTTATTTTTTAAATCAGTAATATTTTTCTAGCCACCGAATATCTTATTTTCATTGCTCACGTCCTTCAAATAGGAGAAAATTGAAACAGAAAACCAAGAAAGAAGTTACATTAATATTCTCCAAATATACTTTATGATTTTAATCTTTATATTTTTTTTTTCTTAACTGCAAATGGGATTGACAGTTGACAGCCCAACCTTCTTCACTCCAACCAGTATCTTTCTCTTTTCGAATTACTGAAAAATAAAATTTGTTTTTCGAAAAAATAGGTTTTTGGTCACGTGAATCCCACCCTCTACTCACACGTATGCACAACCATCAATCACGTGCGGAACCTCCTTTTTCGCACGTGTAAGTGTGTCCTTTACCCTCCTTTACGCATTTAATAGTAACTGAAACATGTAATGGATTCTCTGGACAATGGTTTTTTTTAGTCTCTTGACTCTCTGCAATGGTGGTCGCATAATCTTCCAAATATCTCTTTGTATCTTCATCAACACGTTACTCTCCTCTCGTCCTCACATTCATTGATCTAAAGGCGTTCTGTATATAACTAAGTACAAATAAGAGATTGAACAAAGTCTAAATAAGATGATTATTTGAGTTGTTTGTATATTTGGTTTAGTTTAATTACACTGACGTTTAAGTAGTACAAATTGTATACTATGGCCCTGTTTGTTTACCTGTCGCTGGCGACTGTCGCTAATTGCTGTCGCTGGTCGCTGTCGCCAGCGACAACGTCTGTTGTTAGTTTTGCAGTCGCTGACGACTGTCGCTAGCGATTGTCGCTATGTTGTTTGTTTGCATGTCGCTGCGACCAGTTGCTATATTTCTATATATAATTTTCCCATAAATATTTTTTTTAATTTTTAAAAATATGTACATATGAGAATTTTTATTTTCAAATAAAAATGTNCCATAAATATTTTTTTTAATTTTTAAAAATATGTACATATGAGAATTTTTATTTTCAAATAAAAATGTAAATTATTTGTATACTAAACAT
>OVAQ01000455.1:0-32155 GCA_900406345.1 Erysimum cheiri
ATCCAGAAAGAGTCAACTCTTCACCTTGTTCTCCGCCTCCGCGGTGGAAGCTCCTGAACAAGAACTATGACGATTAATGGTGGCTCGACCATTGATCGATCTCTTAGTCTTTCGTGCTTTGCTTTTTTTCTTTCCCAGTTGTTTTTTTGCTTCTTTTTGTTCAGACCCTCGGAGGTTTGAACTTTTAATTTTCCAGCTATGTTGAACTTTTGATGGGCTCGTAACTGGGCTTTTACTATTCAAAGTGTTTTCAATAATAACTCTCTATTTTTTTTGCAATAATCCAAGTCTCAACTACGATTCCCTCACATTAATTTGGGCCTTTCTGAAGGTTTTGATAATGCCAGATTAGTATAGAAGAAACGAGAAGTACATTATAATATTGAATGAGTTTGTATAATTTGGTGTTTCAAATCAAACGTCGGCCATGAGGAACTTCATTATAATAAGTTCATAATTTATTTATAAGAGACTAAAAATAATGAAGAAAACATGAAGCCACAGCATAGTGCATCTATTCTGTATCCGAAAATCTTTGTTAATTTGAAAGTTGATTTGTTATTGATAACTAAATTTGTACACCTTTTTTCTTTTAAAACAAATGATTTCAACACTTAAGAATTCAAATTTGGGATTTTTTATACACTAAACTTTTGCAGATGTAATAATGGGGTCAAGGCGAAAACAATCAATAATATAGGCTAGAAACCATATAAAATTGCAAAAGGATCTACATTGCGTTTATAATTCCGAGGCAGGAATTTTGGAATTATATGCACTAAAAACGCCGAACAAATAACCCCACATATCGTTTGCTCAATTATTTAAAAATGCAGTCGTTGCATGAAAAATTGACTCAAGTTGATTTATTTTCTATGTACATAAACTTAGCCAAGTAGCTTAGCCTGTCTTTAGATAAATAGTATACAGACATAGTTTTACACTAATAAGTCAATAGTTGTGAAATGGCTAATACATAAACTTGGATAAATTTCTAAAAAGCATGACATACAAATATTTGTTTTTGTTTTTGGAAAAACCAGGAATATATATAGGCAGGCAGCTAGATTTACATGCATGAATGTGTTAATGGTTTAGCTACAGTTATTAGTCAGTCGTCACTGTAAACATACAAATATATTCTAGAGGGAGGAGAGGGAGATCCAACGAATCCAATAAAAATATTTATACTTTATGTTTTCCATTAGGACGCCACCCACGTTCTCTGTTCGTCAGCCATCACTCTGTCAAATGGCAGCTTGTCTCAATCTTCTTCTTTCAGTTCATGCACTGAACTTCACCTCCAATGGAAACCCTTTTCTTTCTCTCACTCTTTCTACTCTTTTTATCCAAACCCGGATCCGGATTCGGATCCTCCGGCCCAATTGCGGCCTCCTTCGGTGGCTCTGCTTTCTTCTGCGCCATTGACGCTAGTGGTCGTCAAGATGTTATCTGCTGGGGAAAAAACTATTCCTCTCCATCTTCTCCTTCTTCTTCTTCTTCCTCCTCATCTCTTGTTTCTTCCACTTCCGCAAGCTACAACATTCCCTCAATGGCGGTTCTTTCTGGCGGAGACGGGTTTCTCTGCGGAATTTTATCGAACACCTCTCAGGCGTTTTGTTTCAGTTCTCTCGGGTCTTCTTCTGGTATGGATCTCGTACCTCTAGCTCACAGGACTACTGCTTACTCTCAGATTGCTGCTGGAAACAGCCATGTCTGTGCAGTTAGAGGAGCTTATTATTCCGATCACGATTCTGGAACTATCGATTGTTGGGAGATATCAAGAACTAGTAATAACAACAGCTTGATCGCGAAGGAGAATCCCAACTTCTATGATCAGATTGTCAGTAATCTCGTCTTCAACAATATCGTTTCTGGTGATGGTTTTAGCTGTGGTGGAATCAGAGATGGTGGAATGCTCTGTTTTGGTCCCAATTCTTCTAATTTAGGGTTTAACACAACTTCCGATAACTTCCAAGTCTTAGCCGCCGGCAAAAACTCACTCTGTGCGATTTTAAACTCATCCCGGGAAGTTCAATGTTGGGGAGACGATGAATCTTTCGTCAATACTCCGACGAGTGATTCTCAATTCGTCGCGTTAACCGCAGGGCCTCGCCATTTCTGTGGAATCCGTGAGGATAATCACGAGGTTGAATGTTGGGGAAACTCTAATTTCTCATTGATTCCAAAAGGTTCTGGATTTAAAGCAATTGCTTCGTCTGATTTCATTGTTTGTGGTATCAGAGAAGAGGATCTTGTTCTTGATTGCTGGATGGTCAACGGGTCGTCTACATTAGCTTATGATCCTCCGTTAGAGCTGTGCAGTCCAGGGATGTGTAGAGCTGGTCCATGTGACGAAAGAGAGTTTGCTTTCAACGCAAGTATCCTCAACGAACCTGACCTAACTAGTTTGTGTGTACGAAAAGAGTTAATGGTGTGTTCACCTTGCGGCTCGGACTGTTCTCACGGATTCTTCTTGTCAAGTTCGTGCACTGAGAACTCTGATCGGATATGTACGCCTTGCTCGCTCTGTCAAAATAGTTCTTGTTCAGACATATGTAAGCTTCATAACAGCAATTTTCCAGACAAGCATTGGCATCAACTACAAAGACTTGTCCTCATCATTGGCTCTTGCGCCTCAGCTCTATTGATCATCATAATCGGTTGCTGCGTCGTGCCACGGATTGTCTCTAGTCCTAATAAAGATGACGGTGCTGGGAATCAATTCAAGTCTTGCATAGGAAAGCCCGATTTAGACACGGAGCCACTTGAACATATCTCCCCTGCTCCAACGGTAACACCTTTTGCTCAAGTGTTTAGACTCTCTGAGCTTAAAGATGCGACCAACGGGTTTAAAGAGTTTAATGAGTTAGGCAGAGGAAGCTACGGGTTTGTCTACAAAGCCGTGTTAGCTGACGGAAGACAAGTCGCGGTTAAGAGAGCAAACGCAGCAACCATAATCCACACAAACACAAGAGAGTTCGAGACGGAATTAGAGATTCTCTGCAACATTAGGCATTGCAACATCGTAAATCTACTCGGTTATTCAACCGAAATGGGAGAGAGGCTTCTTGTTTACGAGTACATGCCTCACGGTACGCTTCACGATCATCTACACGGCGGGTTTTCGCCATTGAATTGGAACTTAAGGATCAAAATCGCTATGCAAACCGCAAAGGGTCTTGAGTATCTTCACAATGAAGCTGAGCCGAGGATTGTACATGGCGATGTGAAGTCTTCGAATGTACTTTTGGACTCGGATTGGGTAGCGAGAGTTGCGGATTTCGGGCTCGTAACATCGTCGAACGAGAAGAATTTGGACATCAAAAGAGATGTTTATGGCTTTGGGGTTGTGGTGTTAGAGATTTTAACCGGAAGGAAACGTTATGATAGGGACTGTGATCCGCCGGAGATAGTTGAATGGACGGTTCCGGTGATCAGAGAAGGCAAAGCAGCGGCGATTGTAGATAAGTATATCGCGTTGCCGAGAAACGTTGAGCCGTTATTGAAACTTGCTGACATGGCGGAGTTGTGTGTACGGGAGGATCCGAATCAACGACCAACGATGTCGGAACTTGCCAGCTGGTTGGAACAGGTCGCAAGAGATCCATTGATCTTATAGCTTCTTTTTTTTGCTTGTTTTCGGGGAAAAATTTCATGAGTGTGTTATTATTCTTTTATTTATGAAGTCTGTTGAAATTGTATAATCAAAGATGCATTCAAGATTTGTGAAAATGTATGGTTATATCAAGACATCGATACAGGCCCTTGTCCGACTCATAAATCAGTAGAGTTTAAAACCAAGAGGTCGATACACGTTTTAGTTACACAGGACATCGATACAGGCCATTTGAAGTATGCTGAATGAAGTCTTGGATTTGTGAAACCAAGAGGTCGAGAAGATTTTCAAATTGTGATTAGTTATTACACTGTTCTCAGCCAAAAATTTTCAAATTTGGTTTATGAATCTTTAAAACTAAAGAGGCAGTACAATTGTTTTATTGGATGTTTGTAGGAATTAAAGGAGAATATTAATTTATGAACAGCTTCTTTATATGTAGTGTTTGTATTTAACCATTTGTAACAAACAGTTAGCTAACTAGTTCGTGCACACATTTTGTCTACTACGTAGTGTTAGATGAACATATTCTTTCTATGTAGTGATTGTATTTAACCATTTTCAACAAACATCTAACTACTTAATTAGTTCATGCACACAATATGTCGGCCACAAAAATCACATGATATTTACTGTTTATAATAGTACTCCATCCATAATCAGAATCTCTTAAAAACAAAGATTAATAAAAACTAGTGATACTTTGTACAAATTGAATTAGAGCTTTTCTTAGTCATAAAACAGCTTTTGTTACAAATTTGGAAACCATCTCTCTTTTTGGGCTCTTACACAAAGTACACATGTACATCCCTCGTGATATATATATATATCATTCAGGTTTCACATTCCTCATTATGATTCAGACAATATTCTTAGATCTAACATATATTTTCCACTCAAATACAAATCTTGTTAGGGTAAAACATCACCCTCCAAGGAAACGACAAAAATGAAGTTGATGAATACTAGCAATTTGGCTGATGCCAAAAAAAGGAAAAATAAAAGAATACTAATTTGGCTTCAGATGGATTTATTATGGATAGTCTGTGACACGTTGCTGATGACTTCAGATAAAATTATCGGCTAGTGTCATATATGCACTTCACTCCGATATATAAATGAAGACAATGCAGATGTCTAAACATGCTTACTAACAAATTTCCCTCTCTAAGGATCTTTTTAAGAGTACACCTGACCTCAATCTTGTTCAATCTTAGTGACTTAAACCTAATAGAATCTTTGATAATATGTACATTACATTGGTGTTCTAAGAAGATGTTACGTTCGATCGACGTCATATTGTTATTCTGCAAATTATATTCAAAGCTACATCAACAGAGAAACCTCATAGAAAAAGTTTAGTTATTTATTTATGTCACGATCATGATAGGTTTATATATTATAAATTAATAAAATTGATTTGCAGATTGACATTCACAACTAGTAAAAGAGAAAAGGTATATATATATATATACAAACAGCAACTTGATCATCTCTCGTCTCGCAGACTCGCACTATATATTTTATAATGATATTTATTTTCCTTGATTATATATGTCCATCTTTTAGAATTGCTTAATGAAAGTGTGTGCGAGTGGTTAGGTATGTGATTCTATTATGTCTCTTTAATTATTTTTTTCCTTTCGAATCGCATTACCTTCGTATGGGAATGTTTCAAAATGTTTATATATATATCAAACATTCAATAATCAAAATTTTATCTCGCAACTGAAAAGAAAATATATAAAGATCACTTAGTCTTTATTAAAATGTTTATTTTTATTTGTATTCTTTGTTTTCTTGTGATGTTTTTAGTTAGTGGTGATCTTGACTCTATAAATTCATAGAAATAGATTTTAGGGCTTATGATTTTCTTTTTTCGGTCAACCGGGCTTAATTATGCCTTTACAGAAAAAAATAATTTTAAAGACATCAAAGTATAGACCAAGGTGTTTTGTTTTGTTTTCTTTTAGGCTTAAAGTTACACAATTATTCAAAGAAGTTTTGATATGAATTCCAAAATATTTTAGTTCATCTTTCCGACTATAAGATATTATGTTCCCAAAAAGTAGTTTTATTATAGTTTAATATAACAATAAAGTATATCCTAATTTGTTAAGAATATTAAAAAATAAGTATTAATTGCTAGAGATCGATAATTAGGCTATATGAATCTAGAAGGAAAAAGTAAACAATGTCTACTATACAATACATGATGGACAGCGCAAATGACTTTAATCATGCAAGTATGCAATGATATTCACTCGTAAGATATTTGGATTTATCCTTACATTTTTTTTTTTTTTGGTGGAATGGATTTATCTTCTTTACATGAATTTGGGCAAATATGAATTTAAAAAGTAAACAAAAAACACATTAATGAGATTTCCATATTTGAACATTAAAGTTTAAGAAAATGTCTTTGAAAATATTATCATTTTTTAAAGCATGAACAAATTAATCCTAATCTTGTAATGCAATCTATTAGTATTATACTTTATTTTTTTTTTGTTGAAATTAGTATATGGAGTAAATCTTATAATTAATGGTAATGTCTTGTAATTAAAAAGGTAACACCTTTCTTTCTAGTTTTCGTCGTCAGATAACACCTTTCAAGGACTTTTTATGAAATTAAAAATATACTGTAACAAAAAGAAGACAAAACTCATATAATCAATCAAACATAATCATTACAAACAATAAATAAGAAAGAAGAAAAAAAGAGTAGAGAGAAAAATAAAGTTTGGCAACAACATTAACAGCATCGAAGGGAAGGGAGGAGGTGTGTTCATGGGTGGAGGAGCTTCTTGGCCAACCCGACCCCATGCATCATCTCATTACCCACTTTCACCCTCCCTTAATTATTCTCTCTTATCTCTCTCTCTCTCTCTCCTTTTTTCTATATTCTTTCTTTCTTTCTTAACTCATCAAAAATCTCTCTGCTTTTTTAAATCCTTACATTTCACTCAATAATAATCCCCGGATCTCTGATCCACCCACAAACTTAAAAATAATTCCTGAGGTTTGATCATTTGGGGTTCACCGAAAAATCTTGTCTTTTCATCTCTCTTTAACGCCAAGAAAGTAATTTCATATGGGAAACATCAGCAGCAGCGGAGGTGAAGGTAGACGCCGTCGACGGCGAAACCATTCGATTCCTACGGCGGCTCCACCACCTCCTCCACCTTCTTCTCTTCCTCCACCACCTCCAGAAATCCCAAATCGCGTCGTATTCGCCGCCGCTACACCGTATCCAAACCCTAATCCTAATCCGGCTTACCAGTACCCTCCTGCTTACTACCATCCTCCGCCGGGAACCATGCCAGGGCCGCCTCTTCCGCCCTACGACCACCACCTCCATCATCATTACCATCAATCTTGGGGTCCCGTGGGGATGGCTAGATACCCTTATGGTGGTCACATGATGGCTCAGCCCACTCCTTACGTTGAACACCAGAAAGCTGTCACGATTCGTAACGACGTTAATCTCAAGAAGGAGAGTCTCAAGCTTGAACCCGACCCGGATCATCCTGGTCGGTTTCTCGTCTCCTTCACGTTTGATGCAACCGTTTCCGGAAGGTAGATTTCACTTTCTCCCTTTCGTTGATTTCGTGATCGATTTGGAAATTAAAAACACAGAGCAGATAACACGTGAAATTGTGTTCTTCCTCGTGACTCTAGCTGAAATTTATGCTCTTCTTGTTGCAATTGGACTTCTTTGACTATGAAAGTTTGAATTTTTAAATTTAAAAATTAAACCTTTGATCAAATCTTCATGTGTATTGACTAAGCTTTATGTTATATGGTGGACTTGTGGAGAATAGGATTACTGTCATTTTCTTTGCTAAAGAATCCGAAGAATGCAATCTCACAGCTACAAAGGAAGATATTCTGCCACCAATCACCATGGATTTCGAGAAAGGACTTGGTCAGAAGTTTAAACAATCATCTGGTTCGGGTATAGACTTTTCTGTCTTTGAGGACGTTGAGCTGTTTAAGTCGGCAGACACGGATATCTACCCGCTGGCAGTTAAGGCGGAAGCTACTCCATCAGGTGAAAGTGAAGAAGAAAGGTTGGGATCGAAGAATGCGCAGATTACTCAAGCGGTTTATGAGAAGGATAAAGGAGAGATTAAGATAAGAGTGGTGAAGCAGATACTATGGGTTAATGGAATGAGATATGAGCTGCAGGAGATTTATGGTATTGGGAATACGGTTGAGGGCGATGAGGATTCAGCTGATGATGCTAGTGACCCGGGAAAAGAATGCGTTATATGTTTGTCTGAACCACGAGACACGACTGTTCTTCCATGTCGACACATGGTAAGCTCATTTTTTTGTGAAAGCTGATGATTCCTACTGTGTAATGGACCTATGGATTGTAAAAAATGTTTGGTTTTTTGTGGTGCAGTGTATGTGTAGTGGATGCGCTAAGGTATTGAGGTTTCAGACAAATCGATGCCCGATCTGCAGGCAACCTGTCGAAAGACTTTTGGAGATAAAAGTTCACGGTAACAGCGGAAGCGGGAACAATACCGGACAAGGAGAAACAGCTGAACAAGAATAGCCGAGTATAGATTGAACGGACCAACTGCCATCGATATAAGAGTATATGTATGTTTGATCCTTGTGTGTTAACAACAAAATGTGTGATTTACCTTTCATAATATAGAAATTTTGAATTCTTTTGGATTCAGAGTCACGACAATCCTTCAATATTCTTCATTAGATACAACAACAAACAGGCAGTTTCTTATTTAGCTAGTTGCTCAGCCGGAAGCTGCAGCGGCAGAGAAACTAACAGCCGAAACACAGTCATTTGAAGCCATTACGGGGGCGACATGACAATGACAGATACTTAAACACGGAAACACAAGATTGAGATTACGGTAAAGATGACAAAGACCGAGAGCCTACCGAATTCCAAAACGCTGAGTTTTAATCTCCTCCCCACCATTGGTGGACAAAGACACCTCTGCTTCTTAGACTTTGGAGTATGTTGATGCACTCTGGCTTGTTGGAGCAGTGGAGGAAAAGCTCGTCGACATAACATATGGCTCCTGTTTGGATTAAACCCGAGAGGAACTTCATTTCTACCTCGCCTGTGTTCATCTTCAGAACCACAAAGTCTGCGTACTTTGCAGTTTCGTCAAACCAAGCAAGAAAATCAAAGCTCTCTTCGTCTTCAGGAAGTGGTTCTAGATCTTCAAGTAGGGAGATGTTTTTCGTTGTAGCATTGTTGTCCCCAGCCAAACCTGGATGGTAAACAAAGGTGACACCAGGTTCCTTCACTTCTGTTAGTAATACCGAAGTATTGTGGTTGACAATGTAGATATTAAAAGCCTTGCTTTCAATTGGGTATGACGGTAAAAACCAGCTTCTTGATGATGATGATAAATTAGTATTTAGATGCTCCGTTGCTCCAATGTCGATGTAGACCAGCCTCTTTTTTGGTGACACGTCGAGAAACTTGGGCAACTAACTGACTGATTTTGGAAAATCAACTGGTTTTGTATCGATTAGAGGTTCCATGAAACCTAAGTAAGGTTTTGAGTTCACAACAGATTGGCAATCACTTGGTAGCTGATTCATTCCAAAGTAAGCAGACTCAATCTCCATCACATTCTTCTTGAACACCACAACTGTGAGCCCATCTATGGAGTGTACATGAACTATCTCAGACAGCTTAAGCAAGGTTGAAACTGAAGTAGCAGATTTCACCAGGCTGTTTGTGTTATACAACTCGCTGTTAGTACTCACAAGCACTGCCCCGATTCCTCCTGGTTTCAGAACACGCTCCATCTCAAGTACAAGAAGAGCAGGGACTAGTACCAACAGATCAATATCCCCATAATACAAAAAATCGAAAGAGTTTTCAGGAAACGCAAGCTCGTAGACATGCTTCCTACCCATAAGGGCAAACAAAGGGTGACCAAGAACCTTATGAACGTCTGAGAGAGACCCTTTTCTTTAAACACCGAAACAGCCATATCTGATCCTTGACCAATGCACAGAACCTTAGAATCATGATGCAACAGCTTTAAGCTCATCAGCTCTGCAGCAATACCGGAAATTACCACTTCCGGGAACTTTTCCAACTCGTATTTACCCCAAAATGGTTCAACGAGCTTATCAAAGAGAAATTGGCCGATATTGGATAGCTCCGCTACATGATTGTTCGCCTCAAGACCTGTGTCAGGCATTATCTCCATCAAAGGCACAACAGATAGAACCGAGGCGATAACGAGGGCACGAACCAAAGCATGCCTCTTTGTAGATCCACGGAAGATACTGAACCTCAGTAACTTAACACCCATGTATTTCAAATTTCCAGCTTTCAATGAAATCGAGGCAAATCCCCAAATTTCAACTAAGGGGATTTTGTCTAGAACGATTGCTAAACAGATTCAAAGATAAAACGCGAAGGCAAAATTCGAAGAATCTAGCGAGTGCAAAACCTGGAGGAGGTATGGTTTCCACCCACGAGGAGCACGATAGATTTCTGAAACCCTAACCAGACCCTTCTCGGAACCCTAATCGATTTCACCTCCATCACCATTCCAGTAAATCGATCTGACATGCAAAAGCTTACCTGGTGTCTTTACATGCTTTTCAATAGACAATCACACCCAATTCCGGGAACTTCTCTGTGAATTGATCACAGATTCGAACTATGGTTTTCTTTTTTTTTGGGTTCTGTGGATGAAGATGAGGCGAGATTGGATGGGAAAGAGAGAAGCTTTTTGAGAGTGAAGCGAAGTTTAAGGTTTCCTCTGCATGTGACGCAGATGTGGAAGCTTAGCCTTCTCTACTTTTACCGCCATAAGTATTGCCACGTGTCAACGCTCATTATGTCTTATGGAAAAAGTCAAAAACGCATTAATCATCCTAGGATCACATTTCATTCATTAGACTAATTGATATGAAGACGGTTTATGGTTTTTTTTCTGTACGTTTTGTTTTGGATAAGTGATATAGACATGTAGTTGACATAATGTAAATAAATAGAGTTCTCACAATAAAGTAATGATAGATCGGATCAAATATGAAACGACCATGTGTTCAGAAGATACTTTAAGGAAAATAATGGACATGGTGTCCCATAACCAGAGGTTGATTAAAAATATTATTACTACTTGTAATTAGATTACTTTTTTATCATTATAAATGTCTTCAGTTTGATGGTTCACCAGATGAAATAATAGATTGGAATTGAATGACATTAAATGCAGGAAAAGGGATACTTTGTTTTCTAGGTTACGCAATATACACAACTAATCCTCAGCCTTGATCATGTTTCATTCTTTTGTAGCTGAATTACCACTGAAATAAATCAACTCACTCAGTTACCAAGTTATAATAAAATCATCTAAGAATTTGATGAAATTATTGAATCACTAATCACTTTCCAACTGCCATTTTAAAATTTAAACAGTAACTCATCAAATCTGAAACAAGAGAGCTGTGTATATAAAAGCTGAGGAAATGTGATTTTACCACAAACACTTTTAGAAGATGCTATGTTTACATATTAACTTTTGTTTTTTTGGCAAATCCTCTCTCTCTCTCTC
Source organism: Erysimum cheiri (assembly GCA_900406345.1). Classification (NCBI taxonomy): domain Eukaryota; kingdom Viridiplantae; phylum Streptophyta; class Magnoliopsida; order Brassicales; family Brassicaceae; genus Erysimum; species Erysimum cheiri. Next base: position 11,191 of record OVAQ01000455.1, read on the forward strand.
TCTCTCTCTCTCTTTATTTAATCATATCCGTTCCTTTTTCACACACAAAATTAGAAACAATTTCAATTGTCAATATAAGATGTGTGGCTTAAATTTTTTTAAGATAAAATATGTTTTAAATACTAGTAAAGTACCTAAATACACAAGCTTAAAAACTTACTTCAATATCTGTATTCTGTAGTATCCAACAAAAATATCCAAATATCAATCCAAAATACTAAAATAAATGCATACTCTAACGTTTAGACAAATAAGAAACATTTATCCATCAAATATTAGTCTGTTAAAATGCTCACGTAGACAAAAAAAAAAACTATACAATTACAACCTTACCAATATGTTGAGCCTATGTAATAATAAGGCCAAAATTATATATATAATAAACGATTGACTATATATATATACTGTATATATATGTTTTTTTTTGATAAACACAAGGAAAAAGATTACTAAAAAAGAGAAGATAATCAACTTAAATGTAATAATAAGGCTTCTACCAAAAAAAATAAAACAGGCGAACCAAATTTAACCTTTTTTAGCTGAGAAATGGACAGTGATATATCTTAAAATGAATAGAATGAATGATCCGTCACATATCTCAATTTCAGGAACCCAGAAAGACGACTTGTCTTTTACCTCCAAAGGGTTCCTGATGTTTCTTTCCTGCTATTTTCTCCTGCATATATCAATTTTCTGATTATCTGTTAGAGATTCTTCTCTGCTTTTCTACTTTCTGGGTTTTGTTTTCCAGCTCGATGATGGATGGTAGAGATGATAAAGCTCGCGAAGAAGAAGAAAAACATGGGTCTCAAGAAGATAATCATTCTCCAGTGCAAAGGGTGAATCTTTCACACTCTCTTTAATTCCATTCCAATCTTTTTTCAATCTATCTTCAATTGATATTGTTAAAATTCTCAGTTTTTTTTGGCTGGTGGTTTTGATTTGATTGGTGTCCTGAGAATTTCATGGGTTTAGGGTTTAGTAGATTGTGAAAGATTAGGCTTTTCAGATATTTGTCAAAGATCGAACCTTTGGTTTTTTTATGGAATCTGAGAAAATGATATTGGATATGAAATGATCGTTCTTGGTGTTTGCAGGATGGAGATTCTGCTGAGATAGCAGAACAAGAGGAGCTATCACCGGGCCGAGACCTATGGAGGCGAGGCCTTGTGTTAGATTTACCATCAAGAACACCTGAAGATACAAGAGAGGATCTATTGAGACGAAATACATCCTTAACATCAAGTCCTGTTGCCAAAAGAGTCAACTTCTCTCCAATGTCAAGCCCTAGAATCGGGCAACGTTGTGCATCTCTGAGTCCTTCCTCTTCGTCTCCAAGAAACAAGCCTAATGGCCTGAAGAATCTAATCCCCAAGTTAAGCTTTAAGAACAGGAACAGCAATAACAATAATGTAGATATCGAGAAAGCTGCAGATTTGGCCTTTGTGCCCTCCCCTTCTTCAGGGAATGGTAGAGACAGTTCCACATGGACTCTCACTAATATTTTAACTCCAAGATTGAAGAAAACTGAGTCCTTGCCTGTAACCCCCATAGCTCACTCAAATCCTGAGTCCATGCATGGGAGATATGTTGTTGATCGAGTTACTTCCACGGTTAGTAACTTGCTGGATCTATTCATTTAGGTTCCCATGTGGATTTTATTGTGGTTTTTGCTGTTCTCTCATTGGCAAGGGACATTTTCTTGTCTCGTACTTCACCTTGGTCTCAGTAGAGTATGTTTAAGTTATGCATTTTGTTTGTAAAATAAGTTAACTAACCAGGCTATCTTCTGCTTTACTTCATTTTTGGTTTGACCGTCTTTTTGTTAAACTGTTCTCTCAACAGAAAAAAGGGCCTCCACTGCCTATTCACCGTTCACGCTCTGTCCCTGCATTCAATAAAAATGGAAGTCTAAGGCAATTAGGTGTTTTCCGGGTGATTCCAACTCCGAACATGACGCCAACCAGAAATACTATTAAACTTAACGGTTAGAAATTGTCTTTTTTCATTTGAAGTTTAAAAGCAACAGCCATGAAAGTTTGATATTTTTGGTTCTATCCGTGTAACAAACCCGGTGCCTTATATTAGTGATATGTTTCAGACGCGAATGTTGATGGCGCTGAAGATGTTCCTGAAGAAGAAGCACTGTGTAGAATCTGCCTGGTCGAATTGGGAGAAGATTCAGAAGCTTTCAAGATGGAATGTATGTGTAGAGGCGAACTAGCTCTTGCCCACAAAGAATGTACAATCAAATGGTTCACCATTAAAGGAAACCGAACATGTGATGTGTGCAAGCAAGAGGTTCGGAATCTCCCTGTGACTCTTCTTCGCATGCAGAATTCTCAGGGTAATCTTGGAGCTGCAGATACCGTGCCTTCACACTACAGGCAAGTCAAAGTCAAAACCATACCTCTTGAAAAAGTTCAAATGTTATGTACTGTATATTATTGATCGGTTCTCGTCCTCTCAGTGTATGGCAGGATGTTCCAATTCTTGTCATTGTAAGCATGCTTGCATACTTCTGTTTCCTCGAGCAGCTTCTGGTAAGATTTAGTAAATTCTGAATCTTACACTTCTTAGTATAAAGCTTTTCTAACACCGTCTTGTCCTAATATTTATTTACAGCTTACAAAAATGAAATCCGGTGCCATTGCAATTTCTTTACCATTCTCGTGTGTTCTTGGTCTTCTTGCCTCGATGACGTCAACAACAATGGGTAAGAAATGCTTACAGTAAACAGTTCCCCATCAAAGTTTTGCTTCCCAACAGTTCTTTTCAGTACTCAAGCTATCAGTTTAATTGATTATGTGGCCATCGATGTGCAGTGAAGAAGAGATATGTCTGGATTTATGCCACAACTCAGTTCGGTCTTGTTGTTTTTTTCTCTCACATTTTCTTCACGTTGGTGAGAATATTTATCTGTCAAGAACAGAACAAGACACTCTGTTTCGTGTTCTAACTCTCGATCTATGTCGCTTATACTTTTGCAGGTTCGCATGCAGCCGGTTGTGTCCATTCTCTTAGCCACATTGGTCGGGTTTGGAGTCACCATGAGCGCTACAACAGGTCTAGTCGAGTTTTCGAAATGGAGGAGAAGCCATAGGACAGCTGAACCTCCAAGCAGTAGTCAGGTGGATCAACCACCGGTTCAGACAACAGATCAGAGCATGTCTGGATCAAGAAACTGAAGCCAGAGGTCCTGAATACTAATCATGTGTTCCAGCAGCAGTGTATAGTATCGAATCAAACCATTTCGGATCAAGTGGATGGAGATTCATCTATTTAGAGATGTGAGAAGAGTGATTTAAGTAGTGATAGTTGACGAGATTAAGGCTCTATTTTGTGGGGTGGAGTCTCTTTTGTATGTGAATGTGAGTGTATATCATCTGTTGTATTTTGAAAGAAAAACAGAGAAAGAAAGTTTTGTATCTTTTTGTATATTACAATATTTTTTATAAAGGTGAAAGAGAGCACTCATCTTATCTGGTTATTCGGGTTCAGAACGAGGATACGAGGATTGCCAATGAATGATCAAAATAGTGATAGTTGATCATTGTGTATATATCAGGATGGATTTCTAAGCTACATGATTCTTCCATCCACCTATTAATGTAGGTCATGTCAGAATGAAAAAGATCAGAAACCGAAACCATCACCGGGAAAACCACCCTCGAAATGGAAGGTGTATTGCTGTCCACTGCCACCAAAAGGATTGAATCCTCCTCCTCCCCCACCACCCATTCCCATGTCGTCAAGATCCTCTCCTCTGTCATATCTTGTGCGCTTCTCTTCATCTCCAAGAACCTGTCAATCACACAAGTTTCACCAGTCTTTCACACTTACTAATCAGTTGAAATCTAGAAGAAAATACAAAACAAAAAAGATGGAAACGTGTGCGTTGATTGATGTGCATTTTTGAACCTCATATGCTGCTGCAATTTCTCGGAATTTGTTTTCTGCTTCTTCCCTATTGTTGACATTCTTATCGGGATGCCATTGCAAAGCAAGCTTCTTGTAAGCTCGTTTGATTTCAGACACTTCTGCAGTTCTTGAAATTCCAAGAATCTTATACCAATCCTTTCGTTTGCTCATCTTCAGTAGTCTCTCAGCTATATGGAGAGCTTCATGGATATCCTCATCCTAATATAATGAGGTTAATGAATTAAAGGTGCTTAAGAAGAATCAGGTACATGAAATACTCGTTGAACCAACCTGAGAATTTTCGCCCGCTTTCTTCAAATCCTCCACCGCTCCTTCCCAATCTTCAAGCAAGAGTTTAGCTTCACCCCTCTGAAAAAGTACATACCACATTGCATAATCAGAACTCCATTTTTTGAAGAAGTATGATGTTAAAGTTTTCAGCAAAAGTATCAGCTGTCAAAATATAATCGGAACCTGATGTAATGCTTCCGTTAGTTCTGGTTCAATGTTAAGTGCTTCATTGCAGCTGTTCAAGGCATATTTTCCTCGCCCAAGCCTGATTGAGACCTTACATAGTCCAAGATAGAGATGGACATTATGTGCCGTGTGGTTAGGATCCAGAGCAATAGCTGCTTTGTAATCTTCTGCTGCAACTCGCAACTTTCCCTTGCTCGCATTTTCTTCTGCCTGTATCACGAGCAAGCCACATGATTTCCAATGCTGGTAAATCTCAATGTTTCAAGAGAGAATGAAGTTGATGAGACTCAACGCTTTTTGTTTTCTTGAGCAGTTTTTTCAATCCAAAGTATGCTTTCTTCAAGTCACTGTGCTCAGGGTCCAGACGAAGTCCTTTTTGGTAATGCCTAAACAGCACGATTACTCAATTACAATCATAGTACTTATATAAGCCGAGACAAATACTGTCTGGTAGTTACTTAACACTAGAGCAAACCTTTGGGCAATATCATGATCTGCTAAATAATAGTAGGCACGACCACGGAGGAGTAAGGCTTCGAGATTATTTTCATCTTCCTTGAGAATATAACCAGTCTCAGAAATTGCAGCTGCGTAGTCTTTAGACGCCAAAAGCAACTTTACTTTGAGAAGCTTTGCCTGAAGGAAAAGACCGAAAACAAGAACAACTTAGATCATGATATCAATATGTATGAATTAGGCAATGGGTATTGAATCTCAAAGCAACAATGAAAATAGCCAAAAAATGAGAAAGAACCTTAGAGCAAGCTGGGGAGAAGACAAGAACAACTTTATCAACGTATTCAAGGGCTCTCCCAGTGTCTTGTGACTCAAAGAGATCCACCGCAGATTCTAAAGCGTTTTTAGCTTGATGTAGCTGAGAGAGCTCTTTCTCGGCATTCGAATCTCCTGGTTTTAGTTTTAGATACTTTTGGTAACTGTTTTCAGAGTCTTCATATCTATGACTCAAACAAAGGGAAGGCACTAAATAAACAAAGACATTGAAAAGAAACCAAGACAAAGAGGATTTAAAACCATTTACATACCTGCAAAAGCGTCGAAGAATGGACGCACGCTTAAAGTAAGCTTCAGAAAGTGACGGGTCAGCCTCGATGGCTGCATTCAGATCATCAAGCGCATCAGTGTAACTCTTAACCTTAATGCTTTGTGAAGCCCTCTCAAATAGCTCCGCAGCATCTACTGATTGACCATCTGGTGCAAAATAACAAAAATGGAGGAGAGAAGTGATTCATCAGACCTGAATTACAGCTTTTAATTTCCTCTTATCCATGAGCATGGAACAACAACAAAGACATAAACTCAAATAGACAAAACCGTGAACAGTGCTGTCTGAAACGAAATGTTGCCTATATGTGTAGGAACCAGACAGTGATGGTTGCCTAATTTGCTCAGTTCGCAATGTCTGTCTCTTTTTAATCTGACAAGATTCAGTCTGTTTCAAACATGAATCCGAAGAACAACATTTTGTTTTGAAATCCAAAATCTCTATAGCAGATACCAAATTCGATCGAGAGCAAAAGTTATCACACAAAAAAAGGTGGTAAAAAAAGAAAGATAGTTTCACCTAAAGCGGAGACGAGAGGTTGAAGAAGAAGTAGCTGGCAAGCGAAAACAAAGTTGAGGAGAAGAAGCGTGTAACCCATTCCTCTCCAAGCCAAGAAATCAATGCCAGACCACATTCCCAACAGATCCATTCTCGTTATTCGACACATCAACAAACATACACAGGAAATGAATTTGTGTTTCAGTTCAGATTCAGATAGACGAAAATTAGTTTCTTATGCGAAATTAATGTTCCGACTTGGGATATACAGTATGATTATTCAAACTCCAATCATTAGAGTTTTGATTGTCAGTAACTAACTAGACGCTGTTCAATCAAATCAAATTTCTCCACGTGGATTGTGGGGTTATGTTAGTTCGCTTTTCCCACCAAATTACCAATTAATGCAAAACACATAGGACTAATTTCACGATTCGACCCGCTCTGCCACGTAGGATAAGTGGGCAAACCACCTGTGTTGCACCGTCCACAACCAAACAAATATGAATCTTAAGAGTTGATTGGGTTTTCTTGACTTGAGAAATGTTGGTGTGATTTTTTAAAATTAAATTCATGTTTTGGGAAAATAATAGCAGACTGCAGACAAAGCAAACAGTTAGTTGGACGCACATTTTGACAAAGATGAATCTATGCACACGAGGACAAACATGGATAAAAAGTCGACGCAGGATGAAAAGACTACAATATTCTTGACATTAAGAAGAAACTCTCATAGAAAGATCAGAGAAGAAGAGTAAGACACAAGCACACACGGACACTGACTCGGGTGATAGTACTAATGGCTCCTTTCATCGTGTTCATCTCATTACTTCAGTACACTGCACAGAGAACAAAGGTTTGTTTCGTTAAAGAAGGTCTTTTTCAGATTGAATTACTATAATTGATGCGTATGAGAGACACGTACTTGTATAAGTACGCAGCGATACCCAGAACAATACACAACAAAACAATATCGATACAGAAGTTCCGGCTTGATCTCAGCTGCAAACAAAAGGCCATGCTTTAATGTTAGCAATCAAGAACAGACTGACGTGGCTGAGAGTCTGAGAAAAATATTCCAAACTCAAAATCACCTGGTTCACGGTATCTTTAAGTCTGACATTGGTATTCTTGAGATCCGAGGTTGCTCTGTCCACCTGTGAGCAAGTTCAGAAAGTTCAGATTACAACTAACCAATACCGAGAAAGGAAAAGGAAAACGGGGGTGTCTTTCTACCTTTGTGTCGATTTCATCCATCAGTGGAACTTGCCTATCCAGCTCCTGTATGTGTCAGAGTCGTGACATCAGCTCAAGTATCAGAGCCGTGACATGGATCATCAGCTCAAGTACTGAATAAGGGAAGTGTGTTAACAGCTGCACTTTAGCAAACTCACCTCGTTCATATCAGAAGCCATGTTCTTCAAAGCATCTAACCCTTCGGAGATCATGTCAAGGCCTTGTTCCTGATTTATACTCAAGTAGACAAGTCATATATATAACTACCAGAGTTTACATGAACGGAAGAGTAGAATGCAACAAGATAAGAACATTACTTGCCTGTTTTATTTTCCGCATCTCATACTCCTGTCTGAATTGGCTAGATTCATGTGATTCTTGAAAGTAATCATCATCAAAACGCCCATCTAACATCCACAATAGAGGTGACTTAGTGATATTTAACTTCAGGTTGCTCGTAGACAGAAAATAAGATAAACAGGTCATATGATTTTCAGATAAACCGAACAATATAATAAGGAGGGCGACATTCTACAAGAGATATACAAAGCTACTTCATTTGAATCACCTGAATCAAATTTGATATCAGGACGAGATGCTGTTGAGGGAGTCCAAGCACTAGTGTTTTTAGGGCCACCTGCTGTCCCATCAGGTATGGCTTCAATCCTGGCTGGAAGAGCGAGAACCAAATCATTTCTCGCAGCAAGCTCTTCGGTTGTAAGGCCCTTAACCTGACAATGTATGGAATGTTACTGAGTCTGAACAAGTTAATCCTTCAGACATGATGTAGTCAATCTCTACCAATGGACTACCATCCAAATATGGTTACAACCAAAATATACTAAATTGGAAAATTTAAAACCAACAGGAATGACTACTGTTCTCTCATTCTCAGCAATATTTACAAGCTTGTTTTACATCCGCTCACGCTAACTATATAATCTCCAAAACAAGAATTATATAACCTCAACTAAGCTACTGATATCACTAGAAGCAATGTAGCTGAACAGTGAACCAAAGTGTAAAACATGAGAAAGGAAGCTAACCCGCTTGACAGCAAGTCTCTGCAACTTGGGAACTTCCTCTGACAATCGAGCCTTGGTCCGGCGGATCTCAGCATTCATTGCAACAGCAGAAGCCCTATTTTTCTCCTTCGTAACAAGTTCAGCTTTCTGCAAATCGAAATTTCATGAGCCTTAAGAACATGCAAACTATTCTCAAATCAGAAACTGCAGAGAGCATAAAATTGGGGGAAGCATTTAAAAAATTTTCCATTCCCATCGCGAAAACTCGATCACCGTATACAAAATCAGGACTAATCGCGATCTAACTTTCAAGATTTTTCTCTGAATTGGACTCATGCATATTTCCCCCATTTGAAGTTAGGACCGAAAAAAAATCAAAACCTATATTCAACATTGTGAAGCACACTCCTTTGAATTAACCGAGATTTATAGGAACCGAATCAAATCAAGCAAAAACTTCAAGATGAAAACAGAAAAAGGGAAATAATGACCTCGAGAGCAGTCTCAATTTGGGTTTCGAAAGCTCCATAGAGACGAGCAAAGGCATCATCGCCGGAGATATTGGCCTCCCGCTGTTTGTCGACATCGTACTTGTCGTACTTTTTACAGATCGAGTCAACTCTAGTCAGGATATCGATCACAGTCATCTTCTTCCAAATCTATTACCAGAAGCTCCCAGATCTGAAACTGCAGATAAGAAGGAGAGAATCTCTGATCTATTTCGAAGAAGAAGAAGACTTTACTTTGTAAAATTTGAATCGCATTCGGAAGTGGTTCGACGACGAAAGAGCCTGAAAGAAAATTACAGCCTGGAAAATAATTTCCGAATCACCACCCTAACTTTTATTTCTTTTAACATTGACCCCAACATTTACCCGGCAGCCAAACCATTCCTATTTCCAACAACTTTAAATTAATGTATTGATTGGTTCAAACGAATCAAAGAACATTGTTTACATAAGTATCTTATTATATAAAATTGAATTTTTATATAATAATTGTTTTTAAAAACTTTTAAAATAGAAAGAGATAATTATGAAAAAAAATTAAAATGTTTTTTTGTTGTTTCTATTTCTTTCTATTCTTTTTCCTAATTATTGTTGTATGTTGTAGCCTCTTCATCAGGCAGTGAAAGGCGACATTACAGATGCTTCAACTCAAATTGAGATAGTAGACCGCTTGATTGCTGTTGGCTGTGAACCACTAATCCGAAATGATTTAGGACTGGTAATATATAAAAAAAAATATATCATATATGTCTGAATTTGTTGTTTTTTGTCTCATCGTCCTAAGACAACTTTAATTTTGCAGAGACCATACACAGTTGCAATTCATCCTGAAGTGGAGGAATATTTGATCGATCATGCTACGCCGCCGGTGTGGTGATATGTCTTGCTGCTAAGGACATGTTGATCTACTTCTTAATCGCAAAATACTAAAAACTGTACCGATTGCCTCTAAAATGTAAAGATAAGGAGCATAATGACTCCAAATTGTCTATGGATGTTTCACAAGTTTCAAACAATAAACTAATACTTAAATACAAAACATTGTTTGTACAAAACTTGTTTGAGATACGATATCAAAAAACTACACGAAAATAATTGTCAAGTGGTTTATAGTGCTCGATTCTACTAATGTCACCACCTCGTATATGTTCTTTGGAAAGCTCTGAAGAATTTCCATTTCATATCAATGATTTTTTTTGTTAACTAATCATGAGATTGATTATGTGATCTCTTTTATTCGTTGTAGCTCATATACATTTTAAATTATGTTGAAATGACTACCCAATTGTTTTTTAGTTCCAAAGATACGGTCTTCATAGTTTAAATTCGCCCTGGACTTTCGGCCCAAACCGAAAGACCCGAACCGAAAGAACCGATTTTTTTCGGTTTCGGTTTCTATTTATTTACTGAGTGATAACCGATCGGTAGAAATATAATTAGAGTTCGGTTCACGGTTCGGTTCGGTTCGGTACACGGAAACCGATCGGTTTTATCGGTTTAAGGAAACACCATATAAATATACAAAACCCTAGATCTTATTCTATTCTCTTGCTTCTACTCTCGACAACAGAGAGATTCTTCTGTCTCCTTCCACCTCATTTCTTCTCCATTCCTTGATCCCATCTGAAATTAAAAACCCTAGATTCATTTGGCTTTCTTTTCTAATCTATTCAACTTCTTCCTTCTTCTCCTTCTCTCTTCTTCGACGTTCTTGAGTATACTCTTCCTTCTCTCTTATTCTTCGTTCTTCAATCTCGTCTTCCTTCTTCATCTATGGTTCCTCGTTTCCTTACCTCTCTATTCTACTCTAATCTCGAGATCTCCATCGTCATCAATCGAATTGGAAACCGTAATGGAGATTTTCAGATCTGTTACTCGTAAGTTCTTCTTCCTTAATTCTTATTAGATTTCGATTCTTGATTTAGGGTTTGATTTTAGCTGTAATTCCTTCGATATTTAGGGCTTTTGAAGTCTCGGTTTATTATTGTTGTTGAAAATATTATGTCTTTAGATTTAGATGTTTAGTTTTGATGTCTTTCGAAATTTGGGTTTTTAATGAAACCTTTCTCTTAGGTGATAGATTCGTTGGGGCATGGAGATCAAACGGTCGGTGTAGCCGTCAAGATGACCGTCGGTGTAGCCGTCAAGGTGGCCGCCGCAGCCACACTTTCAACCAAAATCGAAAACCATAATTGTCCATTGGTTGGGCTTTTGTTGGGCTTTTAATGTAAATATGTTTTATTGGGTTTGGTATTAAATTTTATGTTCACTTTAGCCCATTATATTTTAGTTTTCATGCAATTCGGTTAATACAAACCGAATTAGAAAAAAAATTCGGTTTAATTCGGATTAATTTTAAATCGTAAAAACCGAACCGAATAAACCGAGTACCGAACAACCCGAACCGAAAATTTATTCGGTTTAATTCGGCAGAAATTTAGATAACCAAAAAAACCGGAAAACCGATTAAACCGAACCGTTTAACCCGAATTAACCAAAAGTCCAGGGCGAGTTTAAATGGTCATAGATAATCTATGAATAATGAAAAAACTTAAATCTTATCAATAGATCTTTCAAAAAAAAAAAAAAAAAAAAAAAAAAAAAACCTTTTTTTTANAAAAGAAAACCTTATCATTAGATATGATAATTCTTTGTTATATTTTTGAAAATAAGTTATTTTGGATGATATAATCATTTCAAAGAATTATACAACTATTTTGTTGTAATTTTGCTTCTTTTTTTTGTTTGCTGTGATTATATAACACAAATTTATTTGGGTCAAATGTTTTTGTTGTTTCATTATTTTGCTATAATTTCAATAATAAAATGATAAACAGATTTTTGCCACTCATAGTCTCATACTACTACACCGGAGCATTTCCAACTTGGACAATACTATACCAAAATAAAATTGATAATATGCCTAGGTAAATAAAGTTGGAAAATAAATTTAAGAATATGTGTTTGTGAAGTGGGGTCTTGGTAATACAAAAGTAAAATTCATGCCAGAATCGAAGATAGAAATAAACTTTGCCTCTATTTTATAATTTGCAAACTAACCCCATTGACCAACCGTTGTCTTCTTAGCAAAAATTATTTCGTCTTCAAGCTGTCTATATTTTCTCCGGCGAGTGGTGCTGTGCTGATATCTCGTAGTTCCGAAGCGCCGCCATGGCCGAAGAATTTTCTGTAAGTTCTATCCCCTCTCTAAAGTCTCTTTGTCTACCTGTTTTTTCTTGTCTGTGATCAAATTTCTCGTTACTCACGACGAATCGCTAGATCTGCGTTTGACTCTGTCTAAATTCTGCTTTCCTATAATCGTATGCTACTCTTTCACGCGTGGTCGTAATATTCTATGTTGCTTTGAGTCTGATCATCTGGTTTTGATGCATGATGTTCCGGTTTAAGATTGAGATTGCGAGATTTTTTGTTGTGTTCGAGCATTTTGGTCAATACGTATGATTGTAAAGCTGCTTAACTATGATCAAGTTCCCTGAAATTTAGCATGCGTTATGACTTAGCACAATCGATCGGTAAAGTTTTGTCTTTTGTTGAAGACTTTGGTTACTGACTAACTATGAACTTCATCACTTCTCTGTCTCTATCTTGCATGGAATGTCAAGTTTTTTTTCATTTTGGATGTCTCAGAATTTAAAGTGCATGGTGGATATGGTTATACATACCCAAATTGTATTGTCAATGTTTATCTTGACTAATCTGTTACTTAACCAAACTCTTGCAACAATGGTCTTTGGTAGTATAAGAATTTAAGTTATTTTTCGGCATTACACTTTCTTATTGGTTAAAGGTAAATTGCCAATTACATTTAGAAGCTACTTAAGATGCCTTGTGTTCTGTCCTCTCAATCTTCTTGTTTCTTCTTGCATTTAGATTTCATTCTAAGTTACTAATAGAAAAATCAATGAACAGGGAAAAATCGAAAGCAAAGGGCTAAACCCGGGACTGATCGTCCTTCTTGTAATTGGAGGGTTGCTAGTGACATTCCTTGTAGGCAACTTCATCCTTTACACATATGCGCAGAAAAATTTGCCCCCAAGGAAGAAGAAGCCTCTTTCTAAGAAGAAGATGAAGAAAGAGAAGCTGAAGCGAGGCGTCCAAGTTCCTGGCGAGTAGCTTTTCTTTTATTTAGTTGGGATTATATTGACTGGTTACTCGTTTTAGTTTTAAATGTTTACGATGTTGTAGCATGATATTTTCTTGAGTTGACAATCTATAAGCTTTGGTCAGATTATTTCATGCCGAATTTAAAATAACTGCTCCTCTTTGCATGATCTAAAAGAATTCAGATGGAATTTGGATAAATAACATGATTGGAACAGTACTACATTACCAAGTTTCTGTCCAAACATATTGTCCAGAATCAGAATGGATTAATAAGAGAATCATAATCCAGATTCCAGATCATTTGAAAACAAACTTTATATGAAACTGAGATTTAGCAAGATTACTTTTTTGCAATTAATCATAAAAGTCAACATGGACCTGCACTAAAACACATATCAACAGCTTGAGAATACAAAAGAAATTTTGAAGTTCACAAATTCATAATCATTAGTTCTTCTACTAGACTTAGCAATTCTAAATCTCTAGACAAGTCAGGACTGAAGATTTCTGATGGTCTTGGATTCTGCTGGTGAATAACTAATCTACTGGGTCATGTCTAGTTTGATTGCATACACCACCACCTTGGCATGATTTGATGATACGAACCTTCAGAGATTTGGATCATTTTGGTGTTGCAATATAGAGTCTATGAAAGAACTTACTACGTAGATTTTGGAATAATTAAGGATTATGTTAAGTTGTTTAGACATGGATACATGACTCTATAGGTCTTTTCATTCCAATGATCGGCTTTCTTGCCTCATGATCAGTTTTGTTATGTTGGCTCCATGAGACTGAGAGATCCTGGTTCATGTCTTCTTCATGATCATCATCTGAGGAAACATCAAGAAATGTGTTACGCTGTGAGAGAACGCTCCTCTTTGCATGATCTAAAATTTGATCAGCGGGAAAAGAAATGCAAGCAAGCGAATGATTTGGAACATTTCTTTAGTTCAGTTTATTTTTCTTCAGTTCTTGTCAATGAGAAAATTTATAACGAGGTTTAGCTAACAATATGTACCTGAACGGTCCAACAGAGGAAACTCTGTCAGGCGTCTAACGCAGACCTTGAGTGCTTGGAGTTCGGCTTCCTTCTCTTTGAGTTTGGACTGTGTGGTTTGCAGTTCAGCTTCAAGCTCATTGATCTGGCCTTCTTGTTGTTCGATGAGTAGGTGGCTTAGTTTTTTGTCCAGCTCTGATGCCGAGATTCCACCACATTGGTATGACTCTGATCCATTCACCAAATCCTTACATTCCTCCATAACATCACTTGTCTAAGGGGAAAACAAAATAAAAGTTTTACAGATATAAGCTTCAACCACTGAACTCACCCAAACAATATAATGACTGTAGGAAAAACAATCCAGATCGTGTGTGACTATGTTCATTCTCAAAGTTAACTAAGAATCTAACCTTTAATAAGAAACCAAAAATAAGATTTGAAAGGATTCTTAGAATACATCTAAATGAAATTGGTAGTTTCAAGATAAAAGCACACTCACCTCAGCCAAATTCAGTTTCTGCAACTCAGATTCAAGTTCCATCTCTAATTGTTCCATTTCTACCGTCTCTTGTTCTGGCTCCTCAGTTAGGACGCTGCTAGCATATTCTCCATCATTGCCCGACTTAATGTCGAGAGATTCTCTACTCGCCATCTCTGATCTAGATTTCCCTCTGAATTTCTCAGAACTTGCTGCACAACCACGAAATTGTAAACTCTGTAAAGATTTTATCTTAGAAAGTTCATCTTTTAGCTCCTGAATGACTTTGGCAGTTTCTTCTGTTGCTGCATGCAGCTTGCTGATTTCAGTTTTCTCTGCTGACACCATATACATCATGCAGACACCAAGTGCCGAGCTGAAAGAGGAATGATCTGAAACACAGACGAAATAAGCGTCAATTATGGATGGAAAATGCCAACAAAAATCTGATACAAGCACACGGTTACTGCAATGAAAACATTCCAAAGTTGTGCAATCAAACCTTAAAGCAGTTAAACCAATGATATTGACAACAACTCAAGTATTTATTGGGACTTAATAGATGAAGTAAGCTAACTAGCACTTTGAAACACACATAAATACATGCTTGTTTCACTCTATGGAAGCTTAGGCAATTAGTGATTGCCCATTTTATATAATCACAAGGCCTTTTGCACTCCTACAGTATGTAGAGGTCTAAAGATTTACTAAAGTCACTAAAATCTCGAGGAGTTAGGAAGCAAAAACTAAGAATACCCTGAAACCTTTTCCCCAAGATTAACGCCACGATATACCATTCACTACGAAAAGGTCCAAAAACCCAGGAGAAACTCTGCACATGGGTGAATCATCAAATAAGACAAGCTCAGAGAACACTCCAAAAAGTAAATAAGATTCAAATTTCCCATCATGCAAGTGATAATAACCCCACTACAGGTATCACTGATACTTGATGCGTCTACATCAGCCCAGATTTCATTCCTACTTCAGTTTGACACCGACAATCACAGAAGAAAAATCAATCCGAGTTGTTTTCGAAAGAGTAGAAGTAAAACCTTGATTATTATGTTTTGAAGCAGAAGCAGCACCCAAAGTTTTCGTCTTTTTGGAGCAAACCTCACTCTTGGATTCAAAAGCACCAACATTTCCAGATCGATTCTCGATCTCACATCCCTCACTATTCTTTTTCTTCTTCTTCATCAATCCACGAACCCTAACTCTGCATTTCACCCCTGAGCTCTTCCTAAACCCGGATCCGGACCCTGAGTTCGCGGTAGAACCGGAACTAGAAAACCGGAAAACGCCATCGGTTTTGTCGCAAGAAGAACCGAGAAATCCAATACCTACGGGAGGAGTGACAGGTTCCTGCTCTTCAGCGTAATCCTCCGGAAGAAGAGAATCTCGAGCGAAAGGGTTGAAGAAGCGTTTAGCTACAAAACCAGTGGATCCAGCAATGGCTGCACCTAGAATAACTTGCCACATCTCTAACAATTCGTAAACGGTAAATAAAAATTCAAACAGAGAAGCAAACAGCAAGAGAGTAAGAGAGGAAGAAGAAGAAGCAGAGTTAAGTGTGAAGTGTTTAAATCTACGAAAACAGAGTCGGAGAAAGTCTCGAGGTGTCAGAGACAGAGAGAAGAAGAAAGAAGAAAGAAGAAAGAAGAAGTGAGATTTTTTGTTTTAGAGCGGCGGTGGGCCACACCATCACATGTTTCCCGCTTTTACACACAATTTCCAAATTTATTATTTTCTTACCAAACCTATCAGCATTTTGTTTATTTGGGCTCTGTAATAAGCCCATTGTTTTTAGCAATTTGTTCAGCGTCGGCCTTTCATTTACTACATTGCTGTTTTAAGCAACTCGAATTTTAATTTAGTAAATGACTAAAACACCCTTCAAATTATTTGAAATTTACAAGAAAACCGAACCCTAATTGTAAAACCCAAAATCTGCAAAGAGTCCCTGGTTCTTCGCTTCTTCTCGGCATCTATTCGCCGTCGTCAGTGTCATCGCCGGCGTTATTTTTTATTTCGTTTCCGGTGTTACGATTATTGCTGCCTTTGCCTCTTGTCTGGAAACGCTCTCTGTGTCTATTTAGGTAAGAGTTAGCAGTAATACCTTCCCTGGGTAATTTTCTCCTACTCTGTTCTTCTCTTTGGTTTTGTCCCACTTGTCTGCTCTAATCGAATGATCTTTTTTAAAAAACTTTGTTGATGTTGAGAGTTTTATGGTACTTGGCAGATGGAGAAAAGCTCCTATTTTCTGTTTGGTGGAACAAACTTCAATAAGAAGAAGTTTGCTCCAGATTTTGCTAAGTTCAAGGTGAGTTTCTGCTCGTGTTAGTGTTGTTTAAATCAGCACTACTCACTCTCACTCTTTCTTCTTATCTAAAATCCCCTCATTGCTGTGTTAGAATTGTGCGGAGGATGATGATTCCGATAAGAAAGTGAGATTCTTTGAGGAAGAAGAGGACACTGAACAGCCGGAGGAGAAAGTTGTTGTGTCCTCTAAGAAGAGAAAACGAAGATCTTCTAATTCTGGTAAGTCTGAAAAGTTAATTACTGTTTCACTCAGGTTTTTGCTAATAACTCTCTTGATCTAATTTTCGTTATGTTGAAACAGAGCCTGTTGAAGGATTTGATGTGTTCAAGAGCTCAAAGAAGGCACTTGCTAAAGCTAAAAAAGAAGCAGAAAACACAAAGAATGAGATTTCAGAGAATCCTAAGAAGGAACTTAATCGGCAAATGGAGGTATGAAAGTTGTTTAAAATCTTGTCTATGTTTCTTCAAAGGCAAAGAGTGATAGACACATGACTTTAATCATAATGGCAGCGAGATGCTTTGTCGAGGAAAAAGTACAACATTCATGTTTCCGGTAACAATATTCCACCCCCGCTTAAAAGCTTTGCAGAGTTGTCATCAAGGTGCGTGGGATTGGATTTTATTTTGATGGTAGTTTGACTTATAATGCTCATAGGATTAGTGGTGTATGTGATTTTTCCCTGGACCTTTCTTCCATTGACATATGCTTTAGTTTCGTGTTTGAATCCTCCTCTCATCTGGATTTTGAACTTAACGGTTAATACATTCACAGGTATGGTTGTAAGGGATACATATTACGCAATCTGGCTGAACTAGGATTTAAAGAGCCTACTCCAATCCAAAGGCAGGCTATTCCAGTTCTCCTATCGGTATGGTTTTATTCACTTGTTTCCTATTCATTATAGCAGAGACACTTAATAGTTGAGAAAACAACTTCTTTGTCCAGGTTATTTTGTGAATTCTTTTATAGAGTGTATCAGTTCTAATTTTGGGTTCTGTCGTCTTTTTTCTTAATCCCAGGGTCGTGAATGCTTTGCCTGTGCTCCAACTGGGTCAGGGAAAACCTTTGCTTTTATTTGTCCCATGCTTATAAAACTCAAGGTAACAAATTGTGTTTACCCTTAAGACCCTCCAGATTTCGCAGATCCTGATTGTTGAATCATGCTTATGAGTTTTTTCTCTGTATCAGCGCCCTTCAACAGATGGAATAAGAGCAGTTATCCTCTCTCCTGCACGGGAACTGGCTGCCCAAACCGCTAGAGAGGGAAAGAAACTTGTTAAAGGAAGCAATTTCCACATTAGATTAATGACTAAACCCCTTGTCAAAAAAGCTGATTTCTCAAAGCTGCGGTGTGATGTTCTCA
This sequence comes from Erysimum cheiri, assembly GCA_900406345.1. Classification (NCBI taxonomy): domain Eukaryota; kingdom Viridiplantae; phylum Streptophyta; class Magnoliopsida; order Brassicales; family Brassicaceae; genus Erysimum; species Erysimum cheiri. The sequence goes on from OVAQ01000455.1 coordinate 29,212, forward strand.
TATCAACGCCGATGCGGCTTAAAAGAGCTATCAAGGCTAAAAAAATTGACTTGAGCAAGTAATTCAATATCATATAATAGAATTTGAAAACTGTTCTTTTATTTGGGATATGCCCATATTCACCTTAATCTCTGTTGAATGCAGGGTTGAGTATCTTGTCCTTGATGAATCTGACAAGCTGTTTGAGCAGAGCTTGTTAAAGCAGATAGATTGTGTGGTTAAGGCTTGTTCAAATCCTTCAATCATACGCTCATTGTTTAGTGCTACTTTGCCCGATTCTGTTGAGGAACTTGCACGTTCCATAATGCACGATGCTGTTCGTGTGATCATTGGCCGAAAGTGAGTATAGAAAAAAGTTATACTGAAACTTATTATAGATGATTAACAACACTTCGTGCAGCAAAAGGATCTTACTTTTTATAATTCATATAGGAACACTGCGTCTGAAACCGTTAAGCAAAAGCTGGTTTATGCTGGAACTGAAGAAGGGAAACTTCTCGCTCTTCGCCAAAGCTTTGCAGAGGTATGTTAGCTTATCTAGACAGTGTTATTAAGTCTGTTACCTTTCGTAATTTCTTTTCTACTTGGCAGTAGAGTCTGAATCCACCGGTACTGATCTTTGTGCAAAGCAAAGAACGAGCAAAGGAACTTTATGATGAACTGAAATGTGAAAACATCAGAGTCGGGGTCATCCATTCCGATCTAGCTCCAGGAGAGGTAAAATCATCTCTCCCCGTAGTCGTCAAATTAAGTTTGCTCCTCGATGGAAAGTATAGATAAATGAGATGATTGAAACCGTTTACCATTGGATGCTGCAGCGCGAAAACGCAGTTGATCATTTCAGAGCGGGCGAAACATGGGTTTTGATCGCCACTGATCTGATTGCTAGAGGTATGGATTTCAAAGGCATCAACTGTGTGATAAACTATGATTTCCCAGATTCTGCTTCTGCATACATCCACAGGATTGGTACGTACATTGGTCGAGCCTTTGTATCTAAATCTTATATTCTCTGTTCCATGTGAGTCTTTTAAAACGGGAAAAAAACGTGACAGGTCGGTCGGGGAGAGCGGGAAGGAGCGGAGAAGCAATAACTTTCTACACGGAAGAAGATGTGCCTTTCCTAAGGAACATAGCCAACACAATGACATCATCTGGCTGTGAGGTTCCTTCGTGGATAATGTCTCTGAAGAAGAAGAAATGGAGGAAGCATAGACCGCGACGTGATTCTATATCTACTCGACCAAAAGCCGACAAAAACGATAAAGGCGAGTAACTTCAAATTTTTGTCTTTTCTTTTTCTTCTTGTTGCTTACTTAGTCTTGGTCCTTGGATCAAAACCCTTTGCACTACATGGCTAGACAATTCAACGAAACTGGGAATCTAGAATCGAAAGTAGTTGTCACTTGGATCGAATTACAAAATACAAATGTACTAGATTACGATCAAAACTAATTAATATTCTATTTATTAGAGTCCCTAGTTCTTCATTTCGGTGTATTCTCATATTCAGTGATTTCTTAAGATAACAAAACCTGGAAAATGTCAAAAAAAAAATTGTAATTAACCTAAAACAAAAAAATAATAAAATTGGGATGTAAGAAAAATCGTAACAGAGACAAAATCCTAATTTCTTTCTCGCTCGATTCTTCCTCTTCGTCTTCTCATCTCGTCGATGTGAAATTTCCAGAAAAAGAAAAAAAAATAACAACACAAAGCACAAATTGTTTTATTTGTGTTCCAGTGATATAATTGCAATAGGAACTAAATTTAACAATCAAGAACTTAAAATCTGCTTTTGTTCCATTTTTCAGATTAAGTAAGAGAAGAAAAAAAGGTTAATTAAGAAATTCGGTCCTTGACCAAATAAAAATTGGTCCAAAACATTAATAAATTGTTTATTAGGACTAGGGTAATTCATGTGTGAACAAAAGGGAAAATCCAACTTTGTTTTGCAAGAAAAGGAAACCACACAGGAAACGTGATGAAGTCTATAAATAGAGAGGCTCACATATGCATCGATGAAATCTATCATCAAACTAGACAAGCACACACACAATTTGTTGTTCTTTGTCTTGGCTAACTATAATGAATCACTAGCGTTTGGATTTCTCTCGATGGCGCTCCTTTCGAGGACCTATAATGAACTCAGAACATACCCCCACGGTTTCAATGGAATTTCGAGGACCTATCATGAAACCAGAACATACCCCCACGATTTCAATGGAATATCCTTTACACTAAGAGTCAGAGAAATCAAGCGCACTTTTATGCGGAGTGCTAGTGGTCGTGAAACCCTAGTTCAACAAACAACCTTGCCGAAAACTAAAGAGCTCGTTCACAAGATCCATCCTAGTTTACTTGTCCACGAAGAAACGTGTCGTTTACTGGTGGACGACTTTCTGTTGCAGATCGAAAGGATCCCCGACAGTGTCGGTGGTATTCGGGACTACGTGGTTCCTAGAATCTCCAAAGAAGTGATGAAGATGAATCGCTACCGAGAGTAACAAGAGGTTTCTTAGTTGTAACTGAAGTTGGAGTTTTACATGAAACTTGGATTACTGATGTGATAAATCATGATGACTCCGAAGATCATCGTCAGACACAAACACAACAACAAGAATCGTGCGCAATCTGTCTAGAAGCGTTGGCTGAAAGCAGGACCGTGGACTTGTTATGTTCCCACAGTTTTCACAGGGACTGTATTTTTCAGTGGCTAGACCGCAATCTTTCATGTCCCATTTGTCGCTACGACTATATTTAGCCATCCCCGATCCAAGAAAAATCTCGATCTGTTAATACATGGTTTTTTTAGATATCGTCTTTGTCTCTTTTTTCGATAACCAATGTATCATGCATCTTTTTTTTTAATGATTACATAATTAAAGAATAAACAATTATATCAATGGACTTCTTGCAATGTACTTGAAATTTAGCAGACCAA